>JAWWEQ010050366.1:0-11708 GCA_035583055.1 Torymus tubicola
CTTATCGACAATCAAAAGGTATCTTCATGAATTTTTGGGTAGAGAAAGTCCGGATTGGATTTTTAATTATTTTAATTTATATGTTTCATCTGTACATACGTAAGTGAAAGCATAAACGTACGTCGTTAATAGTATTATTATTGAAAAGTTGAGAAAATTCTACAAAAAAACTATTTTTGTGTCTATCACGAAATATGCTTCCCTGAGGAGTTATAAAATAATCAAAAATGCAAAAAACCATTCAAAATTCAGTTTTTGACCTCTTATATCTCCAAAATTATAGGTCAAAAAAATTTATAAAAATTCAGGGATATCCGTTACACGTTATTGTGTAGTACTAATCATGCCCTACATAATCCATTTTAAATTATCTCAATATAACTTTTCTTCTTGAAGATATATTAAATTAAAATTTTTAATCATCTCACGATTATTGTTTCTTCTTTGAGGTACATTAACTGAATATTTTATATGATACTGAATAATAATACGGTTTTATCTGTATTTTTTAAGCAGAATAAAAATTTTAAATATAATTAAAAGCATCAAATTGAGTGAAGGATTTCTTCTCATAACAATAAATAGAAAACAATTGATTTTTTGACTCCCTAATCATAGCTTGTTACTTACATTTGTCAAAAAAATAATGATTTAATTTTTTTCTTTTGCATAATTTATAGGTACATGACGGACGGTATGTTGTTAAGAGAATGTTTAATGGATCTGGATTTAAAAACTTATTCAGTCATTATGCTCGATGAAGCTCATGAACGTACAATTCATACAGATGTTTTATTTGGACTTCTAAAACAAGCCGTAGGAAGGAGGCCAGATTTAAAATTAATTGTAACTAGTGCGACGCTTGATGCAGTTAAATTTTCTCAATACTTTTTTGAGGCCCCCATTTTTACAATACCTGGACGAACATTTGAAGTAGAGGTATGTTTTTAATAAAATGTTAGCTACAAAACCTTACTTGCTAAAGTCTCCCCCCCCTCCGGTATATTAAAATATATATAAAACTATTATACTTCACTTAAAAATTTATTTTTTTCTTAATTCTTTGTACTATATATGCCTGAATCTCTATTAAATCAAGAGATAAAAAAATATATTTTCTCAAAACTCTCAGAAAATATTTTTCTACTTATTCCAAATATTCCTAAATTTTTTTTTCAAATTTTCTTACTTGCACTTTTGAATAAATCAGAGGTGAAAAAATGAAATTTGTATGATTTTTGCATTTTTCCTGATTTTATTTATTTATTTATTTATTTATTTGAAAGTATACGGGCGCAAGGCCCTGTTACAAGAATATAATTAGTAAAGACGGTGCTGCGACCACCAGCACAAATCGAAAGTTGCTCGAATACGGCGTGAAAAGTACGTACGCAAAACTGCAGTTAATCGACAATAATTAATTCATAATAATTTGCATAACATTACGCTTAAAAATACCAATACACGCGATGTTCTGTACATCACAATGCAGGCGGTTCCAGGAGTGACGCAGCCTGACTATGGGAGAGTTAAATAGATAATTGGTTGTATGTAGGTCCTCTTGTATAGAACGGAAACTACGGATCTGGTATACGTTCTTCCGGCTTGTGAAGAGCGACTTCAGTTCAGGGCAGTCAGTAAACTCCTTGATTACTTGGAAGGCGGTGATCAAATCGCGATAATGAATTTGTTTACTCACGGATATCAGGTTAAACTGGGCCATTAGGGATACATAATCATGCTCAAGAGGGTGCATAGGGTTTTTAAGTTTGTAGGAACAGTAGCGAATGACTTTATGTTGAACTAACTCAAGTTTGTTAAGAGCAGATTGTGTACCGGGTGCCCAAACAACAGAGGCATAAGTAATAGTAGGTAGAACAAGAGACTTGTATAAGGAGATTATAGACTGCGCTAATCTGAAATCAACCGTCGGCCGTTTTATAAACCCGAGTGTTTTGAGGGCTTTGGATACTTTTAAGTCTATGTGCGGATCAAAGCAGTGTCAAATAACACGCCAAGATCCGAGATTTTATCAACTCTTGAGATTTGATTCTGACTTATCGTGTATTGGAATGAAACTGGTGACTTCTTCCTGTGAAATGTAACAATAAAACACTTGGAAGCATTGATCTGCAGTCCATTTATTATCGACCAATCGTGTACGGCAGATAAGTCTTCTTCAAGTTTTATTGCATCATTTAACGAAGTAACCCTCCCGAACAGTTTCACGTCATCAGCGTACGTAAGGCAGCTTGCAAATTGAACACAGCTTGCAAGATCATTAATGAAAGTGTTGAATAAGATAGGGCCTAGGACGATGCCTATGAAAATTACCACTCTTAACAAAGTACGTCGAAGAAAATTAATTTTAATCATCTGGTGATAAAAACTATTATTTTGGTTTTTTCCTGAACGATTTCTAGCAAATAAAATTACTCAATGTTTGATGGCGAAAACAATTTGTATAATTAAATATAATTGAATATAATTAATTAATAATTTTTCCTCATTAATGTGCATTTACTCGTCATTTTTCTAAAAAAAATCGACTCGCATCTCTTATTACATTTACTTTTTTACGTTAGCTTGTATTATTTTAATAAATTTGCAGTATTTTGTGCACTTCTGTCAAAAAATAGTATACGCAACACGTGCGCAAGGTGATCCACGCATGAGTGGAGTTTGTCGCTGGAGCGCAGCGAGAGAATTACCTGCTTTGCGCACTAGTTGTGTAATATACTATTTTGACACAGCGTGCGCAAAACATCGCCTGTCGCGCTTGCTTTCAGTCATCAAAAAAGAGTTTTATGGGTAATAAAACCACGACTCGCAGTCTTAATTACTTGTAGCGTGTTTGGTACATGAAATTTATAGCGACCGTGACTGGATTCAGTGGTTTTTTCTTGTAACTGTGAACTTGTAGACTGTGTATATGTTTTTTTTTCTTAGAAGGAAGTTCAGAAAAAATGCCAATACGAAGATGTTATGTGGGGCTCGGTTATTGTTCGCAGTACCCACTAAAAACGCTGCTTCTGATGTTATGCCCAACTCCTCTCGATTGAGTATTCTCCTCATGGCAACCACCGCACAGTAGGACCGAACTACAAGAAAGTGGTATAAATTCCCCTTTGCTCGAAAAAAATTTTTTTCCAGCAGCATTAGTTACCCTTTATATCACACTTTCCGATTTCTCCACTTCTGCAAGAATGTAATGTAATTATTAAAATAAAGTCTTTTCAGCTGACTATCTCCACCTCGCTATTATTTAGATGTGTCTCCTCCTGGTCGACACCTCAACACCTGGGATGATACGGTGGATCCACCTACTTTTGCTTACTGTATTTCATCGGCACTGATACTCTTCACCAGTTATTCTTGACAATTTGTTTGACGTTGTGCTTGGTAGAAATCATTCTCTTCTATAGGCATGCCTTCGCAGTACATCTCAGCTCTCTCGTCCGACATTAGATCTACAGTTGGTAATTGCAGGCTCTTCGGTAAAAGAGACCATAGCTCGGGTTATTCTTTACGTGCGCCTACTTATATGAGTTTATGTACTAATTTATTTGTCCGCTAGATGGCTATGGTTTGACTTAACATTTATCAAGAAAAGTTGGGTTTCTGCTACATATCACTCATCTCGTCTTATTTTTGTGCTTTACCCGAAGTTTATTTACAAACCCTAAGTGTTAAAGTATCATTTTCTGAGAACCCCGAAGAAACTGTTAAAGCGCTTATAGATACAGGCTCTCATTGTTCGTATATTAGAAGGCAGATCGCACGGGAAGTTACTTATGTTTCGGTCGGCCATCAAGAGATCATTAAGATCGAAGAGTGTGACGACACATTATTGGTGCGTCTGAACAGTATAGACAGCGCGTGTAATTTTTTCACGTTGAACTTATTTGCGATACTATACCATCGGTAAAAATGATGAATGGATTGACGATTTGAAAAAAGATGGTATAATTTTATCGGATACTAGCTTCGGAAAGAAATCAATCGTAATGGGTAAATTACCTGTGAAATATAACAAAACGAAAACTGCTACTATGATTGTTTCGATGCATGTGCGAGAGGCTGGTTTATCTAACTTCTGGAATTTAGACGTTCTTGGAATTACAGATCCAATACAAAAATTATCGAAACTGTAAAGGATAATAAAACCCTAACCCAACCCAATCCAACCCACCCAACTCGCGAACTTTTAATAGAAATGGCAACATAGACGAAGAGCGGTCGATACAAAGTTATATTGCCGTAAATATAGGATCACTCGCCTCTCATGACTAATTTCGATATTGCACAGCAAAGATTTCATAAAGGCGTAGAAAATCTTGAGAAAGAGAGAATCTTTTTAATTTACTAGAATGATCTACGCGCGCATCTACTATTCCTGTATTCGCTTTAAAATTGTTTTAATTTGATTAATTATCAGAACGATTTTTATAATAATGACTTTTATTTTATTAGTCTGGAAATGAAAAGGGCCATTAATAAAATAATTTGAAATTCGTAGTACAAAAATAGGAAAAATAGAGTATATGAGATATAGAAGATCGTGAAAATTAGAAAAGAAGACAGTGAAGTGGACTCTAGCACGAGTGCAGTGTGTATTATTTAAAATGAATGTATTTTATTTATTCAATATAATACATTAACTCTAAAGTTAAATACATACTAAAATAAATAATATAAACATGTATAAACTTATTTTTTACCCGTCACATCAAGAGAGTGATGCTTAATTAAGATAAGACACAGTAAACCGATAATTGATTGAAATTAAGAATTAATAGATTTATGATTTATAATATATTAATAACATTTCAGCACTCCTATATTAACTCTTTTATTGTGACTATAACATATCATTTAAATATATTAAAATTCAACATATCTAGCACATATTTTTGGTAATTTAAATACTAAAAATACGATAAATACATGGTAACAAATTATTAATTTATAATAAGCATGCCACAAAAAACTATTACTTATCGATAGTCAATTGCTTTACGTTGAATGCTTGGTGGTAGTGTACAGGTAATAATTATTAATAATCATGACGTAGAATTTTAAAACTTTATAGAATAATAATTCATTATTAGAATAATTGGAAAATCGTAGTAGAAAAATCGGAAACGGCCGAGATAGAGGAAAGCATGGAAATTAGAAAAGGAGACAGTGGAGAGGGCTCTAGCACGGGTGTAGTGTGTATTATTTATAATGAATGTATTTTATTTATTCAATGTAACATTTTAACTACAATACATAAACTTATTTTTGGCCCATCATATTTTCGTTTATATTACGGATTTCATAAACATCAATGTCAATAATGCGTCTACTATAACATAGTAGATTATTATTACCCCCCGAAAGCTAACCTAATAAACCTAATAATTTGTGAGTAAGGAAAATGAATTTTTGAGGACCAACCGAAGGCAGCACATTTTTCTCGTAAAGACAAGTATCTTGCACATGCCCCAGTATAGAAAAGGAATTGGGTAACGATACCTGGTTAATTGGTATTTAGGAAAGACTAATTTTATTCAGATTCATCAGGTTACCCAACCCTAACCTAGAATAAATAGGCATTTATTTTCATAGCAAATCAACGTTACAAATCATCATTCGTAAAGTGGACGCGACGTTGATTTCCTAACGATAAAGAGTTATGCCAGCTAGCTCGTAAAGCCCCGTCAAAAACTCGATATCTTGAAATAAGTATACTCTTTTTATTCTTTATTATAATTTTACTCAAATGTTTTTGTAACGTTATATATTTTTTTCCGAAATCCTTTTTTATTCTTTTGTTATAATCACTGAAGGTGACTGATAATAGAATAGTATTTGTTTTTGAATAGAAAAATCAAAGTTACAAAATTAGCACTCATAAAGCGGATGCGACTATGATTGTCTAGTGATAAAGAGTTATGCCAGATAGCTCGTAAAGCCCCGTCAAAAACTCGATACTTCAAAATAATAATGTTTTATTAATTTTTACTTACTTTTTTTAATTTGATTTGGACATTTTTGGTTTAGAAATGAAAATTTTTAAAAGACAAATTTATGCAGGCGTGTCGCTCGGGCTCGAGGGATCAACGCAGAGAGGCCGGCGGCATAGCGCCAGCGGTGCGTTAGCCTGGCATCAAGGAAGGCTCGGAGCGCGAGGAGGCGCTACAGAGCGGTGGGAAGCCCTAGTTCGCTGCTTGTGAGAGTGAAGGCTCGGAGGCGCGGCGTGCTTTACGTCCCACGTTGCCGGTCGCCGGGACCGTTATCCACCCCGCTGAGGCTTCTACGTTGCATGGAGGGCAGACACAGCTCGGACCCCTCCACGTCGATTCTTTGGTGGCAGAGTCTAGGCGGAAGAAAGCCCGCCTGGCTTGGCTCCAGAGGAGCTAGAGGGGTCCACCTCGAAGAGAGGGATTAAGGGAGGAATGAAGAGGATTGACTGTAGCGCTTAACGGACTCGCCGTAAGGCGTCACCCAGCCAGTTAGAGTCGCTGTAATAACTCGAGCGTTGCTCGAGATCACAGTGGCAGTGGGAAGGACAACGAGGAAAGGAAAGGGTCGAACAGACCCACTAAAGACAAGGCAAGGGTAGGAGATCCTGTACCTCGTGGGTTTATCAATTAAATTACAACAAAAGTTTAATTGGTAGATAAAAGGTGGACTTTATTAACTCCTGTGTCTTAGCCTAATTGCCTCGACCATCTGCGAAGATGTCGGAGTGAGAAAAGCCGCCGAGGGGGTCGACCGCACTGGCCTTTATCCCCTCGGGCCGCAAGAATTTCTTGCGGGAGTCGCGACACTGCGCAGCATACGACAGGCTGGTCCTGAACTACACTATCGCCAGCCATCGTTTTGGCGCGTAATTCGAAATGCTAACTAACTGTAAACGGCGCGGAGGGCCTTACAAAAGGAATTTAATTATTATTTATATTTATATATAAATACATAGATATCAAAATATCTTTTTTAATTTGATATCTTTATTTTGAAAATAGTAATGAAATTTGGTATATACACGGGGTCCAAAAGCTTGTAATGACCTGCTTACAGAACTAATAAGCTTTTGAGGCTGCAGGAATCAGTCTGCAGGAAGATCATGCGTGCATTGGGCTTTTTAAATGGGCTGTTCCTCCTCTTCTTTGGCTGGAAAAACTGCGGTGTCAAATCGGGTGGTTGCGTCATTTTCGTCAACGAATTATCAGTGAGTTGTTTGGCGGCAATTGATGCTTTACATATCTTCCTAATGTTGTGGTGTGAAAAGGCGGTATCCAATGATGCAGGGGCGACATCCCTTCCAAAATTCAAATTTCGATGAATGGGAGAAAATCCTATGCTTTAACAGAGGGAGTGGTCCCTCATCCCTTCTCCAGGGTATTTTCCGGAGGCTCATATCTTCGTTAAGGGGCGAGAGAGAACGCTATATGTGAGACAAGGATGGAGAGAAAAGAGAGATAGATGATATCTCTTTCTCTCTCTCATCCTCGAAAATTACTCTTTTTTTTGGTATTGTTTAATCAATAAATGTTGCGCTCGATTTACAATAACTATGATTACTTACCCTATTAAATAATTATTTAACAGGGTATCACAAATTTGAACGGTGGTCATCGGATTATTTGAACAAAAGTTATACGCATTACAAAATTTGAATGATTTAATTATAATTTTTTTCGTGAAATAATTATGCAAAGTTTATAAAATTTCATATTATTAATTTTAACTAATCTCTTAATCAATTCATTGAGTTATTTCATATGATTTAATACAACCTATTGCATTTCGATTGTTTATTTAAATTATCTAATTGTTAAATGAATATTTGAAAATGAAAAATACTTCTGAATATTCTTTTTTCTAAATTAAAATGAATATTTTATAAAATTTGCATTAGCAGATTGAAATTATCACTGAGAACAATTATTTATTGTCAAGAGCACTTAAAAATAGTCAAATTCGTTCGCTAACATTTTTCCTTAATCCTTATTTTTTTGGCTCAACTTTCGCTATAGTTAAAATAATTTTTCCTTTATTAGTTAAGAAGATATTAGAAACTATTTAAAAATAATATTCTCATACTATAGGAAGTTGAGTCCCAAAAATGCTGGAAAACGCGTTGACCCGCGGGTGCATCGAGGAAGAAAATCTATTTTTAGATCGCACGTGTACAGCATTTTACATGGTATGACGCTCTTTGGTGTAATACATTATACACAGAATTTACTATTTAAGATTGTTTATTACAATGATTGTACTATGGTAAAACGCAGATTATCGTAGTATATCTAATATAATAATTTGAACAGTTTTATAAATAGCTATTTGCTATTATTTAAGGCTGCTCGTATCCTGGTACTCGGTGCCGCGGGAGTCAATCTAAAATGACTTCCCGGGGATGCTGTAACCCGAAAACCGTATACAAATGTTGAGTTCGCTCAGCAACTTGATTAGCGTGGGTGGAGAGAGCTCGCGATATAGCTGCGAGGCCGGCCGCTCAGCTATGTTCGTCACTGCAGACGACGAACCCGCGGAGACGACGGTATCCGGGAGAAGGTTAAGTGAAGGTATTAAGAATGAAAGAGTAGACTCAGCGTATATGAAACAGTAACAAAGTCTATTCAATTTGAAATACAGAGAGTACGAATCGCGTTGCGTGCAAACAAGAGGCCGAGATCCGCCGCTCGGCGCGGGCAGATCAATATAATTATTTGCTATTGGGCCGGTGATCGCAACACCGGCCACTCGCTATTGCGAGTCGAAAATACAAGAATATTGGGACTGGTCATGCTGCACCACCCCAGTTAATATCGTACGATCGGATTACTCACGTAGCCGTTAGCAGGTCGCGTGACCGTTGACTGAGTGCAGGCTGTTGATGGGAAGCGTCCTTCCCAGTCGCGACAACAGCAGGCCTACACCTGTGCCGGAATACTCCCCTAGCAGACCGACAATGACGAGACTGGACCCGGGGATAGCGTCGGTCACTGGAGTAGTTGTATCGTATATGATGATCGTGTGCGCGCGGTTAGACGGCCCGACGGAATCTGATTCGAAATTGAATCGAGCACGACTTTGCAACGGCGATAGTCGCACTCTCCCCCCGCGCAGCTTCTGAATACGTTGCTCGAGCGATGGAAACAACCGCTCGAGATGCACGAATTCGCGGAAACGAGAGCCAAACGGGTTCGATAGAATATGGAGAACCTAGACGCTTATTTTCTCCGTATTTTATCCTCGAACCTCGTTATAAATTTCTAAATATAAGAAGTAATTCCACAGAAGAAATGTTGTAATATTTTCATAAAGATTATAATATTTAAATGGATTGATACATGATTACTAAAGTTAAATTATAAAAGAAATTAATGTTCGCATAACATTAATAAAGTATAGTAATTACGCAGAAATAAGTAGCACAGTATTATTATTATTACAAGTAAATTAATCTAGAAGAAATAAACAAAAAAATTATTATTTGCTATAAAAACATAAAATAATGGGAATTCTATCCACTTCGCATTTTAATCTATTATAATACAACTTTTACTATAATTGAAATTATTGTCCTGTTTATTGTTAACAAGATATTGCGTATTTTTACAAAATAATATTCTTAATTCCTGTTTGGAAAACTCGGAAAAACGCGTCCTTGCATGGGAAAGCGTCGAAATCTATTTTTAGTATAGGCCATGTGCTTTCGGCAGTCAAGATAGCGTATCCGTTCGAGGCAAGCGTCCAAACTACCAATATAGTTGTTTAACCCAGTGGAAATAGTCCTTAAAGGTTTTATAATGTTATATTTTATTTGCAAGTATTAAATTTTATAATCGTTTACACCTTCAATTTGAAATGGTTGTTAGTTCGGTCAAAACGCATCAACTAGGGTGATGATGATAATCAAAGTTTAAAATTAAATATTGCGATGATGATTTATTCAAATTAGTACACAATGATAAAATACAAAGTTAACTGAGAAAAATGTCTATTTTTCTAACTTACATTTCTAATTTCTATGAATTTATAATATTCAAAAATTATCAATAAGAAAAGAAAGTTTAATAATAAACCGAAAACTAAATTTACGAGATGAGAAAATACTATATTCTAAGTTTAAAATTAATATATGCGCCGGGTCGTCGTCTCTGTAACAGCTGGAAGAGATATACCGATCAGTGCAGGTCATGACTACAACCCTTAGTACAGTGGTGTCAGGAAGGTTATCATTCCGGTTTATCGGAAAAATGGAAACACAAAAAGAAAAAATGTTATTTATTCTAACTTGTAGACGGCTCCGTCACAAAGTTATAATTCTTCGACATTGCCGCATAATTTTTGACCTCACTTGTAGCCCTTTCTTACTCGCGGTTATTCTGGAACTTTATTTAAATAAATCACTACATGTGTACAGTCAAAGACTAAATGTAAAATGGTGTGGGAAAGTACATTAGTTTTAGGGATTTTTCACAATAAAATAAGAGACACTTTATCTATTAACCCTGCACCTTTAGATACCGACATGACCAAAAAGATCACCACGAGAATGATTTTATCGTCAACGTATAAAATTTGTTATACTGTCGGGATGACTTGTTTAGTAGTTTCACGATCTAAAATTTTGCTTCAAAAGCTATGTAAAGACAAGATCGGTTAGGATATGGAAATAACAGATAATCGAAATGGCGAGTTTATGCAATGACGTAGCGCTCCACATCTATTCAAATACGTGGAACTTCCGCGACAAATCGGAGATGACAATTTCACGCATTAGATGACGCTTGTGGCAATGCGTACGGAGCGGTAATTTTCGTGATGATCGAACGCGTCATGTCTGCTACCATCATGGCCTGACTAGCATCGGAAATGGCTTTATGTTTAACTCGTCTGGTTCAAAAAACGGTATATTGGCTTGATTCTGCGGCTGGCTTAACATGAATTAAACGTGACATGCAATAGGGAACATTTGTATGCAATCGGGTGAGAGGAATATGATCGTTAAGTAACGAAGATGATTGGAAATATGTTCCAACTGACTTAAATCTTGCCAATCTCCCGTCGCAGAGTTTTAGTGTCGCACTTTTACTAAAGTCCAAATGGTGGATTGGTCCATCGCGATTGCATAGACCAGAAGCAGATTGGCCTAAGATTAATCGCAAGTCGACAAGGCTACTACATATATAGCAAGATAAAAAAGATGATATTTATATCTTTAGTGAGTCTTGATGCGGCTAGTTTTAAAGTCAGAGATAATTTTTTGACGTAAACTAAGCTCATTCGATGTTTAGCTTGGTCTAATAGATTTTTGAAAAATCGAAGAACTAAACTCGACGAGAACGAGAACGAGAACGAGCTGACTTAGCTCGCAGAGAGAGCTGTTCGACACAGCAGAGTGGAGCGGTCGGCGGAGTAAGGCTCGCCTCGTCAGGCGAGCAGATAAGCTCGCGGAGTGATGGTGAGAACGTAGCGGCTTCCAGTTATAATAATAATAATAATAGCATCTTTATTTTTGGTCACTGCCATAGAAAATACAGAAATTTCTTCACAAAAATTTAAAATATAATAACTTGAATCACAGAGTATAGTAAAGAATATTCACAGTCAATATATCGATAAAAAAAAAGAAAAGTCAACAAAACATGGTCAAATAAACATCGAGTATTAACTACATTTCTCATCAGAAATTGAGTTATAATAAT
>JAWWEQ010050367.1:0-11708 GCA_035583055.1 Torymus tubicola
TATACAAATACGTTATATTTATTATGTTTTTAAATCGACAACAATTGTTTAATTTTTATGTATCTAACAACAACATTTTACTATAAATATATCCATGACGATTATTTTTAATTAAACAGACAAAGAAAAACTTGACATATAATAATGAAGCTCCTTCAAAAATTTTCATAACAGACAACGGCTGAAAAGATGAAAAACAAGAAGCTCAAAACCCCGGAGAAGGACGCATCCAAATTTGCAGAAATGGAGAAAACAACCTTTGCGCCAAGCGAGATTGGTAGCCTTCCTCTGCAAGCAATCTTCCTTCGACCGGTGCAATGCGCTGTCTGTCCTTACAACAACAAAGTGCGCACAAACATAGTGCGTCATCTTCAAGCTCATCTCAAAGATGAGACAGTACCTGACTCGAGTCCTGTAAACCCAGTGCCATGCCTTGATAAAAAGGAACGCATGTTTGACAAAATGGTCAATCTGGCGAGCAGTTCTCACGAGAATGGACGCATGAGCGGCGGTGGTAATTGCTCTGCTAAGAAGGAGGAGAAGGTTGAGGATGAAGCCATCGTACCGAAATACGTGCCCGAGAATAAGAGGTATGTGCTTGATTGGTTTTCGTTTCTTTTTGAGATTTTGAAGATTTTTTTGAACCTTATTAAAATATGATGTAATTTTCTGTGTTATTAGTATATATGGTGTAAATTTCATATAAGTAAATGTATTTTTGAGGTATTATTTTAAGTATATTCATAGATCCAAGTGGACAGTGTAATTAATAAGTAATCGTTAGTATAATATTGAAGTAATTTTGATTAGTATTTGTATTATAATAATCGATTGCACCATCCTCTATACTGTTAATTGAAAAAATTATTAATTACACACATAAAATCATTTTTTTCTTCGGGTATTCTTTTATTGTTAGCTTTAAAAAGCATTATAAGAATGAATTTCAAAACAAATATTTTTTAAAACTGATAATTAAAGTTAAATGAACTTTACGGTACTATAATGTTTTTTTACAAACCTCTGTAAAGCCTCCCTTATAAAAACAAAAACATTGCATCTAAATCGGAAAAGACCTGTATCTATAAATGTGAAAAGAAAAAAAAAGAAAACAATCCCGTAAATTTGCATCAGATATGTCTGCGGAGTGCCGGAATGCAATTATCTAACGGTCGAAGAGGCGATGCTGCGGCATCACTTGAAAGCCTTGCACTCGGACGAGGTGTACTTCCGGTGTCCCCATTGCCCGCCACCGAATGGCCAGGATCCCGGCCAAAACATACCCCTTGACAAAATGGGTGTTCACTTAAAAATGCACGATAACCGACTTTACAAGTGTTCTCATTGCATTTACCATCACCATCACAGGTTTGTGAATTTGAACGCACAGTCGCGTGTTGTTTTTCTTTCCTACCTCTCTCTCTCTCTCTCTCTCTCTCTTTTTCTTTATGCTTCCAGATAATTATGCTTAATTTTTTTCTTCTTCTATTGTTTGCTGTAATGGAAATACTTTTGATCGTTAGAAAAAATATTTAAGCTTTTATAAATACAGTACTATTAAGATTTGTTATCTAATTGTTATTTTTAAACAGTACTTAGTTAACTGCTCATAAAAAATATTTCCATTTTACTATACATTTAGTTTGAATTCTTCCAAATTAAGTAACATATAACAATAAAGTAATAAAAATTGTAAGCTGTAAATTATATATAGGAATATATAACATAGACTACGATATTTATCCAAGAGTTCCTAATTAATAGTACTTTTCCTCCCGCCGGGCTGAAAGTACCACATTCCCTCTCGGCGCAAAAACGGGAATATGGCATTTTCGGCCGCGGTGGGAGGAAAAATAGTATACGCTCCACGGGAGTAAAATCGGACAGGCCACGTCTCGTGTTTCCAATTTACACGAGATATAGACTGTTCAAATTTTTTCCTCCCACGGTGCGTAATATACTATTACGTATAAGACTAGCTTGTTTTCCTCCAGTACTAAAACTATCAATCATTCAACATTAACTAAATTTATTCTTCCAAACTCTTCGCTCTAATAATTGAAACTCTAATAACTCCAACTTTCTCCCCACAGACATCTTGTTGAGCGTCATCTAACTGATAAACATCCTGAGAAGCGACCGTTCGTCAAAGTTATTCGCGAGTTACAACTCGAGGAAGATAAGCAATCGGCAGGTGAGAACGAGGAGGCTGAGTTACCCGACCCAGATGGCAACACCTGGAAATGCAATCTCTGCGATTTCAAATGTATGCTCAAGGCTGCTATGCAAAATCACGCTGCAATAGCTCACGACGAGCGATGCCAGTATAAATGTAACAGCTGCGGTTTCAAGGCTATTAGTAAGCTCACACTTGAGCAGCATCTGGCGACGAAACATCTGACCGAGCCTGGAGTTGATTATACTACGGTGTATCAAAGGATAAAGGGTATGATGAACATTTATTTCAAATTTGCAAATTATTTCATTGAACAATTTTTTTACAAAAAAAAAAAATAACAATAAAATCCACAGGTCTAAAGAAACCGGAACCAATAGAGACACTAGCCTGCCAGGACGAGCCTTTCGACACAACGCCGTTATGGCGTCGCGACATGCCCCGTATCCGTCACATCCGTGGCATCCTGCTCGAGGAAGAAGAAGAAAACAACAAAACAAATAAACGCAAGGCTGCAGTTACAGCTACCACAGGCACTGATGCCGATAGTAAGCCTGCGAAGGTAAAGACCGGTGGTAAATCATCTAGCCTGGATGACTGTAAATCACCCGATGCCAAGAAACCACGGCCATCATTGGATATATCAGAACTACGCCAACCTGATGGCAGTTATGGTCCTTATGGTACACCCATAGGTGAACAGTACTGCTGTACGATTTGCAATCAATTCAAGTCAAAGTATAAGCAGGATTTCCGCGACCATCTGTACCGAGATCTGAGATATATGAGGTGGCATTGTCCATCTTGCGACTACAAAGCTGTTACTCGTGGAGCGCTGGTAAAGCATTTGTCTAATCGTCATCCTGGTGAGAATGTCGAGGGCCAGCTTGGTAGCCCGAATCCAGAGATTGAGGACTGGGTATGTGGTACTTTTCTAAATAAGTCAAGGTGTGATGAAATTTGTTTTAGTTTAATTAACAATTTGAAATCAACTTGTTAACAGGTTGCTGCTGTTGTAAAAACTCAAATGGATATAATGAAAAACAATAAGATCGCTGCACTCGCTGTTGAAGAAGAAGAAGATGGTGAGAGTGATGACGAAGATCTGGTCATTGATACGAAGGATGACGATGACAATGACATTTCCGATGAAGAGAAAGGTAAGACTAGCGTTTTCATTAAATTGTTTTGAAAAAAAAGTATTCTTGAAAACATACAATAATGATATCGTTCCTTAGGTTCGTACGAATTACTCTCAGCGCCATTGGTTTGCAAGCACTGCGGTGTGTCCTTCATTAAATGGCGTGGTTTCAAGCGTCATGTGCAGCTAAAACATCTGAAGCGTCTAAGTTTCCTTTGTCCTTACTGCGACCGTAGCACCAATTCCGAAGCAGTGATGCTGCAGCACGTGCGTTCTAAACATCGAGAACTGCCCGAAAGAATCTTGAGCAATCCGAACCCGAGTCAGGGCGAACTTAACCCTGAATTCTGGGAACGAGAGTACGGCCTTATCGTACCGAAACGAGCTAAGAAACGCAAGAGGCAAGATGCTGGGGATGATCGCCTTAACCAAGATTCGCCCAAATTAGACACCGATCAACTCTCTTGTGAAAAATGCGACTTTGTCGCAATGACGGTTAGTGCGCTAAAGAGTCACATGAAGACCCACGAGACGAGAATCAAGCAGAAATGCTCGTACTGTACCTTCAGCAGCTTCAATTCCACCGAGATGAGGCAGCATTGGGACGTCAATCACGCTCATTTAGACTTTAAGGTATGTCGTTTGTTTACGGTAACCGTGGGAGTTCGAAAAATTTATATGCTATTTTTTCATCTTTATATTCCTTTTATAGGTTGAAGAAGCATTCGTCACGACTTCGGTGATGGAACCAACGGGACCGCGTGCCGCCAAAAAGACGAAGCTTGATGAGGACAAGAAGGCTACTGTGTACTATTGCTACTACTGCGAAATGGGTAGCACATCGCTCGACACAATTCGCAGTCACTGGCGGATGATGCACATGGAGGACAGTAAGTCTGCGATATTCAAGTACCGCGAGCACTCTGAATCAAAGGTCAAATGCGCTTATTGTGCTGAATCGGGCACTAAATCCATCGTTGCCAATCACATCTGGCAGATGCACGGGAGCGATAAGCCAGTGCTTCTGGTGGAGCGCGAGGAAGACGGTTGGTTATGCAAGTGGTGCGTACTGAAACTAGATGATGTGTCCAAAAGGTACAAGCGAGTTGCTGTTTTTTTTTTATTTCATTTTTCTAAGTTTTTGCATTCTTTAAAATTGTTTAATGCTTTGGCTGTTTGTCAAACACTGACTTTCATTAAATATCATAATACGATGCGATTTAGTATATTAATCATTGAATTTATCGATTATGCGCAGGTGCCAAGAAGAGTTTCTTTTGACGAAAGAAGATATAGATCAACATCAGAAGATGTACCATTCTCATCTACGTTGGAACTACCAGCTGGTTCGTCGCTCTTTCTCCTGTAAGCAGTGCAGCTTCGACGCGACATCCTTAGAAGTGATGCAAAAGCACGCCAAGAGCCACGTAAATGTTTATAAGTGCAAGTACTGCACATCTATGTTCAAGACGTTTACCTCAGTAAAGAATCACTTCAAACTGGCCCATCCTAATCGCGAACCTGAGACACGTACCATAACGAGCGATGACTTGAGCAAGGAAATCGACAATGTCATCATCGAGTCCTCACGTTTCACCGATCTGCAGTTATCCCCTGCTAAGATCACACCGATGCCGTCGATCAGAACGCCACCGACAAGTCCTCGACTTGCCAAGAAATCGACGACCAAGCAATCTCTTACACCAGTGAAGCCACAGCCCGGCAAACTCAAGGCTGTTGCTAGGAAGTCAACTAACCCGCTGCCGAGGTATCCCAAGGGACTGGTATTTGAGATAGAAGCCACGCAGGAAGAAGAGAAGCCAAAATACGTGTCGTACTACGGCAGACCTTTAAGCCCTATCGATCTGTCGAGTGTAACCACCGAAATGGCCGTCGCTGGAAGACTCAAGATGAAGGTCAAGTGCGATAAACTCGCCGAGTACTTTCAGATCAACATTGATCCGAGCTTAAGGATCGAGGACTTTAGAAAAGCCCGTAAAGGAAACAGATGAAGAATAGGTCGAACTCGAGACTGCGAACATTGTGCCGGAACGACATAAATATAAATTGTCAATTTTTCCTTTCTTAAAACTACGTTACATAGCTTTCTTTCTTTTAGCATGAGCGCGAGTATCTTAGCTTCAATCTTGACGACAGTTCAAGTAACGTATTGATAAAAAAAAATAACATGATTGATTTCCAGTATTTTCAAAGATAAAATAATAAAGAACAAATGGTATTTAAGTACCTCTCTAGAAATACAAATAAAATATCTAGAAAATATATTTAAAAATTAAGAATTTCTTTCCATTTTGCATTTTTATAAGGGAATTAAAATGATTAATGTGTGTTCGTAATAGGTAAGGTCTACCTTCAAAGTCGAATGAAAATTACGTAGGTAAAATATTTTTAACGAAGAGTATCATCTCTTGAGTAACTAATTTGGAATTAAGGTACTCGTACAATTTTGTTTTCTTTTAATCACAAAAAAAAACAGCAGTAACTGATCCATTAGAATGGCGTAAACATTTTTTAATCATTGTCATAGATTATCTCTCAAATCATTATAAAAATTGTAATTATTATTACATAACTACAGTGTACATTAAAATAAGAAACGGTGATACGAAAGTGGTACGTTTTACTCCTGTATTATATTTTAGTTTGTATTTAAATGAAACAGTAAACTAGTATTTATTAAAAAAGCAGGATGTATCACCAATCTATTAATGAATTAATGTTTCTAGCGCACTCAATAACAATGAATGTAGAACATTATTTTTTGTAAATACCTGTAAAACTAAAAATAATGTAATTTAACTAGTAAGTTTATTCGCGTTGACTTATCCGTATAAGATATTTTAGTCTTTGTAGAATTGAAGAGAAGCAGAAAACAATCCACGTTTGTAAATGTTTTCATACAGTTCCCAAATGGAAATATGTAAAAATATTTAGATTGCAGTTTATAACTGCGAAAAAATGCTTTTTTATAATAAGTGAGCTGAATAAAATATGCCCGAATAATCAGTGCTTTATAAGTGAACAAGTGAGAAACTTAACTGCTTGAGAAACTCAGGAAGACTGAAATATTAATTACGGCTAAACAATTTAAAAAAACTGTAAATAGAGTGTACAAAACCCCTGAATAAAATATTTTTGATTTTTTTAAAATTCAAGCTTTTGATTTTGTCAAACTTGAGAAATTAATCATTAAATGTCATTTGTTATACAACATTTTGTATTTTATATTATTCCACATTTTAAAAACCTCTAAGTTTTTATGATAAACTTGTAAATTTGGTCTTTACACCAACAAATAAAATAATTTTTAATAATTGTTGTACGAAATAATTTTATTTTCAGACGCATGAAATACAAATTGAGTAAAAAGCTATGTCTCATTGGCAAGCCGATGAATGAAAGCAAGTGAGAATGGTGTTGCTTAATATATAAGTAATCGGAAACAGTAATACAAATTCGAATGGACGTATTTCCTTAGAAACACATACAATAACGAAAACATTAGTGATGATCAACCTTTCAATGACGATAATCCCGCCCTCATAATTTCGTCAACGAGGAGGAGATTGCTGGCAATTACAGTACTAAAAAAGAAAGAAATAGTTGCTCAGTATTGTTTTATAAATATAAATAATTATAGAGTAAATAACAAAAATTTGATTAGACATACGCAGAATTCAGGCTTTGTTTCTTCACAATGTAATTGTCATAAATGCCAGCTGCCTTTGGATCGATAGCTTCTCCTGATGAAATATCCAATCCTACAGCTTGGTTCAGTGTAGTAGATTCTTCTTGCAATTTGACAATTGTGTCTTGTGTGTCAAATCCGCTGTTGACAGCTGCAATTGTTAAAAAAAGTTTATCAAACAAACTTGTATTAAATGTTTAATAAATAACATTTGTTCTATTTATATTAAATAGCATTTAAAAAATGCATACAATTAAAAAACATGGTACAATTTTAGTAATTTATACATATTTTTCATCGAATAAATACTTTTTACAACGTTACCTAGCGTTTTGGGAATGATAAGCAGGGCCTCTGCAAATGCCTGAACTCCAAGACGTTGTTTGCCTTTGACTTCGTTTTTGTATTGATGAAGAAATTGACTTGCTGCGACTTCAAAGGCACCAGCTCCGGGAATAACAGCACCATCATCAATAGCGTTCTTGATTGCTCTTAGGCCGTCATAAACTGCATCCTTCAACTGTACTAAAGTATATTTGTTTGGTCCCTAAAAAACCATTTTTCATATGTATTATTAAAGAACATAAGAACATAACTTATTTTCGTAACGTGATACGCGATTTTTAATCAATAATATTCAAAAAATTATTACCTTCAAAAGTATCGTTACAGAATGTGGGTTCTTACAATCTTCAACAAATGTGTATTTTGTTTCACCCTAGAATAAAATAAATTTTTAAATTAAACTAACAACATTAAAAACTTTCATTCAACGGTAAATAATAAAAATGAAAATCCACAATTACCAAAACGTGCTCATAGACAAGACCAGCATATCCCAGATGCTCCTCCTGCAGATCGTCGAAGGAGTTCATGGCCTGGCCACCGCAGGCAAGGGAGAGTCTCTCCATATTCCTTCGCTTAGCGCGTCTCAGAGCCATGATACCCTCCTTGGCTAACATGTCCAGGGACGGCGGGTCAATACCCTTCTGGTTGATGATGACAAAGCCCTTGTCATTGCCATTACACAGTTTGCGCTTCAGTTCGATGACCTTCTTCACACGGTTATCAATAAATTCGCGCTCGGCGTTGACCAGCTTCTCACGCTCCTCCGCGGACTTGTAGAAGAAACCACTGTTCACCTGTTTAATAAGAAATTATCGATTTATTTTTCGTGTAAAACGTACGTGTTTAAAATAACTTTTTAAATAGTGTAGAATTAAAATATGTACCTCACTCTTTTCGTATTCCATGCTGACATTACATGTCAAGATGTAAGCATTCTCAATCTTTTTTGGCATGTCGGGGTGCCTAGAACCATGATCCAGTACAAGGCCTCTGACAAGAGTGGTGTCAGCTGAGGTTCTATGTTGCATTTCCATGATTTCAACCATGTGTAAGTCAATAGCAAGATTTTCTTGTCTGATAGCAAGGACTGCATCTACGCATATTTCAGCGAGCTTCTCGGCCAGCGAGGAATGAATCTTTGTCTTCAATGCTGTCCTTGTAATGTCAAGAAGAGACTCTCTGTTTGCCTCAATAGGTACTTTCATTTTATCCAAAATCTCCAAAGCTTTGGCTTTAGCTAAATTGAAACCATCAGTAACAAGTCTGGGATGAAGGCCTTCGGACATGAATACATCAGCTTGTTTAAGGAATTCTCCAATAAGGAGTACAGTACTGGTTGTGCCATCACCAGTGCTTTCGTTTTGAGTAGTAGAAGCTCTCGCAATGAGAGAAGCTGTAGGATGTTGAATCTGCATTTCGTGAAGAAGAACATTACCATCCTTGGTAATTTTGATGTCTCCAGCACCAGATACCAACCTATCACAAATTCATAGATTTATCAATACAAGTTAATAAAAAATTACATTTATTGATTTTGGAACAAATAATTTATAAAATATAAAAATTGCTTATAAATATTTATTAAAGCTTCACTTGTAAACTAGCATACAAGCTTTTTTATAACTTTATTATTGTTATTATTATACAGAATATAAAGAATAAATTAAGCTTGTACATATAGAATACTAAGTCAATTCCATCTGAAAATACAAGTATTATTGTTTACAGTGTTATTAATGTTAAATTAATTCTGATTAACATTTTCGTATATTAATGGATATTTTTTTAATATTGCAATAAAAGAATCAAGCTTGTATTTCCTGAATGCTACACCAAAATAAGTTGTCATTCTTCCTCAAGATATGAGAATCGGACAACTCCGGAAGCTCTCATGGTCCCATCAAACGCACTCGAAACGTGCTCTCAGAAACGAGACTCTGTGCAAAAATAACGCCCTATAGACATTGGAAAACCTAAAAGTATACAATTTACAACGAAGTCATTAAAAAAACCATCAGTTTTACACGTGACTTCATCTCCTGAAGACGACATTTAGATACGACCATATAAGGAGCGCTTTCTGCTCTAACCGCGACGATCGTTGGAGCGTGATGTACCATAACCCCCAAGTCATCGGCAACCCTCCAAAACAATAATCCAAAGAACCGTTCTCCCAAAATAAATGATAAGTACTTTAATGTACTCCAAAAAATAATAAATGTTATATGCGACAAAAGAAGTTACGAGTGTTGGAGATGCTCACATTTTCATGGTACCCTTAGGCCCAAGGTTCGTCTTCATTACATCCTGGATTCCTTTAGCCGCGGAGTTGTTGATAGCGCGGGCTTGAGCTGCCCTGGCGAATTCGGCCTTTGGGTTGAGTAAACTTATAGCCGACATTCTGATTGTTTGTTTCTACGAGAATAAATTGACGAAGTAATAAGTGATAATTCACACACGAGCACGCCGCCGCTTTTTATCTCTTGCAAACTCGTGTGCTATGGCAGGATGATCCTGAAAGGCGAAGTATTAGATAGTCAACGGGATGGCTAAAAAAAGAAGATAGGCGATCGAAACGACGCAAGTCGGTTGATGGCGGCAACTTGCGATATGGCGCGGGAAATTTCAAAGTATATCAGTTTGAAAAATGTGTTATTCAAGTAAACTTAAAAATATATTGTACTTATGAAAGTAAAACATGCATAAGGATTTTAAGGTTGATTTACAAAATAAGAACTTTTGTTTGTTAATTGTTTAATAACATTTAATATAAAATAATCGCAATATCTTTTTTCCATCTCATTTCCTCATTAAATACATTTATACTAAGTGAGATTTAAAAGAAAAAAACATTAAAAGAATCATGAGCTGTATTCGCTAAAAACTAAAACTTTACATTTATTTTTCGCATGCCTTGTACCTTCTCTTAAAAACAAAAATACAAAAACACATCTTTGATAGAAACGCGTCCAACGCGTTTACAACAATGCTCATAAAAAAAAACAAATTTCCATATCAACTTTTTTGGAATTTTTGAGATACTAATAATAAGTGGATGGATCACTGTCTTTTTGGCATAGGACTCTTGGTTTCCGAGTACGAGAGGCGGGGGCTACTACGCGGTCTTAGCCTTCGGTCGCTACTTATCTCCAACATGGATTCGTTTATCTTCTTCGGCGTTCTCGGAAGATTTCCTAATGAAACAGTGCAATGAAAGTTTAGAGAATCATGTATAATTATGACAAGATTATGAAAGTTTATATATGCGAAAATGTGAAAATTTTTCTCAATTCAAAAATATTACGGAATCTGAACCCGAAAAATGGATTTTAACATATGTTTAAGCACAATTGCGAAACCCGCGGTTAAACAAAGTCTATTAAATACTTTTTCTAGGACAACTAATTGATTTTTTTTAAATGATTAAAAATATCTCTAGTTTAGTTGTAAATCATTCTACGAAAAAGAACTCGACATGAAAATCGGAAAAATGATAAATAAAACTAAAGAACGAGAGATTTACAAATTTTTTCAGAATTAGAAAATGCTGATTCTTTTACAAGTTACGTGAGGTTGAAGTTGAGTTTAAAATTCACGATTATTAGGTCAATTGTTGAGACTTGTCTCAACTTTGTTATTTTTAGGTTCAACTTCAACCTCATATAACTTTGAAGGATCAACATTTTCTAATTCTGAAAAAAGACTTAAAAAACTGTCGCTTTCTAGTTTTTTTTCTTATTTCTAGATTTGATATTGAATTGTTTTGAATCATTTAAAAAAATCGATTATATATAAACAAGAAAAAAGATCAGGTTAATTCATAGACAAAAAAAATCCATTTTTTTGGATTTAGTCGGAGATTTCGTAAGATTGTCTAATTCTTCATATACTATATCACTTTGTTAAATCAGAAAATGTACAAGCATATAGGGCAGCGTATTTCTTCTAATCTAATTTCTTTCTTTTAGTTCCAAAAAACTTGGAGAATTATCATAAATTCTTTTCCTGTACCAACTATATCTATACCTGTCAAAGAAGCAGACGAGTGTCGACGTTTGATCAAACCTTTAGCTTCAGGCGAAGCAGCAGTAGCAGCAGCAGTAGGAACAGAAAGAACTGAGATGCTATGTCTGGTCATCGGCATACGTTCGTTTTCCGCGTCCATTGTTTTAGCCTCGTCGAAAGTCAGATGTTTATGCAACGCTACGACAATTAAATGAACAATTCGCTTGAATGTCCCATATACGAAAATGACATAATTAATATCCTGAACATACCAGTCTTAAGGGAATCCCTGCCTCCAGCGAGTAAACCACGTGGTAGTCCTCCTGTCG
>JAWWEQ010050368.1:0-11706 GCA_035583055.1 Torymus tubicola
TATATAATCGCAGCTTTCTAAATCACCCACCTAACCCCATAAAAATCCCGTCGCTTCCAAAATCCGCAACACTTTAACGGATTACCACACGCAGTGCGCCACGTTAATTCAACGCGCAACAATTTAACTGCGTACCCACTCTCTCACAGCTGCGATATTTTGGGAGTCCAGAAATGCTCTCTCTCTCTCTCGCGTATATGTATATATATGTATATGCGCAATTATACCACTGCGGTGACAAAAGTGCGGGCTGTCCTACTTTTCCTTATGATTTAATTGTTTCGCTAATGAAACGGCCTCGCTGGCTTTCGAGTGGTTGGTTTCTTCGCTTGGGCAATCGCTTTAACTTTTCGTCCTTCTTGTGAGCTTTCTCAAGGAAAAGAAAGTGAGAGAGAGAGAGAGAGAGAGAGAGAGAGAGAGGGGGAAAAGTAGCGCAACTGAAGGAGAGCTCGAGATTTTTCGAGGGAGATGAATTTTGGTCGAGTGGCCGTTGAGGAAGCAATTTTTCGCCGCTCTGGTGCGAGGCTGGAAATTGTTTAGGCTTATTTGAGAACGTCGACTATGACGGTTGGTATATGCAGATGGAATTGAGATGAAAGAGTTTCATGCGAAAAATGAATTTAAATTCTTTTCCAAGCTAAAAACGAATAATTTATTAGTAAAGATAAATTTATCAAGATATCGTAGCTTTAATTGTATGAAGAAAAAAAAATAATTCACTTCATCTCGCTCTGACCCACCGAATTCTCATATATCCAAACAAAAATGATCAACTTCTAAATGATGGTCAACCGTTAAACTGCAACCCCTCCCCCCAATCCCGCAATTATACGTATATGAAATATTTCCTCACCGAAAGATTTATCTATCTCTTAATAGCTTTTCCCGACCCAGCGCGCTATCAAATTACAACAGACATCGCATGCATCGCTCGACCGACATGTAATAAAGACGCTTGACTAATGCACGCTTGTTACGGTGAAAAACTGTTATAAAAACAAATATATATATATATATAAATAATAACGGTTGATGATGAAAAAAGGGGGTCGACGTGAACGAATCGCATTTTAATTACCACGAATAATTAATCGTGATATATTACGCGCTACGCTCGCGAATTAATACGTTCCAGAGCGACGCTCGTCCGCTATATAGGGTAGAGAGTTATCCCAGAAAAGAAGTTATAAATAGTTGCCCCTCCCCCTCTCCTCCTTCTCCTCGTCCGCACAAGAGCGAGAAAGATCGCGCGAAGAAGGGGCAAAAGTTATTTCAGATTCGATCTTGACTAATGGGCGCAGCAGCAGCAGTAGTAGTAGTAGTAGTAGTAGTAGTACTGCTATGCGCGGTACGCTTTGTGAGATAATTAATTAATCCCCTAACCGGGCTCATACCCACTTCAACTTATTTCGCCGGCCACTTTCCTCGTCCTTGTGCGCGCACCGCGCTCTTGGAGAAAAGTTCTCGCTTGAGATTAGATGGAAAACGAGCGGAAATCGGCGTAATCTCCGGGCTAATTAAAGATCGCTAAAGACCTTATTAAATTCTTCTCGTCATTGCGTATATAGTATATATATATATATGTATGTATATATGTATGTATCGAATTTCGCGGGCCCGCTTTGTCCCGATTATTCTAGTCAACGATATAACACTCAGAGGCGTGTGTATATATATGTTATACACGTGCCTTTTGTACGTATAATGGTAAATGGTTGTGGAATGACTTTGCACTTGTATTGCAATTTATATTCGCGTATAAAGTAGCCCGTACTATACTATACGGATCCTAGGCGTATCGCGGTTCGTTAAATATAATCCGCGCGTGTTTCAATTAATATCGTTATATCATAACGCGACGTGTCATGTATATATATGTATAGTTCATCGATTCTACGATCAATCGTATATATAATGCTATTCTCACAGAATTTATACTCCGTCGATTTGAAATTCCAGCTTATTGACATATTATACCACAGGTTATATAACGAGTTCGTTGGCCTTGTGTTTACAAACACTCTATACTACAACCACCACATATAGCCATGCAGATTTTCAGATCCGCGCACAATCACAGCAAAATCACCGCCGCGCGTATACGCACCTCGCGTGAGTAGATACCATCTCTCTCTCTTTCTCTCTTCCGCTCACCTATATATCGGCCTTCGTATTGTATTAAAAATGAATTTTTTTTCTCCCCCCCCCCCCCCCCCCCCAGCAGCAGTTACCCCCTATTCTCACTCTCCCCTATCGTAAAAGAAAAACAACACAAAGTGTCACTCACGCGTCGAAATCACTTACCGCTCGCACACTTTAGTCGGCGAATTTTTGCCCCCGTTGACCCGACGTGACAAAGTATTTTATTCCGTGTCGTTCGCGCGGTGGTAAACAAGCCGCTAGGTATATATACCCGCTGTTGTGCGCATAATCGGACATATAGCTATATAGTGGTGGCGGTGCGAGACCTCGGTTAGATTATAAACGGCGATTTAAGCTGGGCGTTCGCGTAATCGCTCACGAGTGTAGGAGGTATAGTGGCTGCTATATCTAACCACGTGAGTACGCTAATCGGTTGGCGAAGGTCCGAGTGATGTGACAAATCGCGAGGTTGGGAAGTAATCAGTGGTTCAGATATATGGACGGCGAAGGAGAAGAAATTGGAAAGGAAACGAGGGTAACTGCTAGAGGTTGGGGTTGAGTGGTTTGTGATGAAGATGTGTAATATCTGTGCTGGTTATAGAAGAAAACGATGTATGTAGAAATGTATATGTGTATGCCTGCACATGTGTTAAATTTATAATTAGATTTGAAATCGGTATAATTAAAAGTATAACTTGTTCAGTTCAGTTTTGTACAAAACCATGTTGATTGAAAACCAATTATCATGCTGTACAACCTGGATTTTTCATTCGAATGACACACATACACACACTTAAAAAATTAATGATTAATTAAACTGTTAACTCACTTATCACTAGTAATAAGTAAAATTTGGGTTTCAACATATCAAAAATCATTGATAATTTTATTTGAACGTTGAGCTTTATAATTCGTGTATTTTGTGGTTTCGAAAAATCGTTTGTTGAGACTAAATGTTGAAATTTGAAAGGTATTTTCGAAATTTTATATAAGCATTGAAAAAGATATGAAGTATTTCCAAAAGTTTATGTATGTAAAGTATAACGCATAAAGTCTGTGCAGCGTGCAAATTTATGTAAATAAGTGCAAAGTGGTTGCAAAATGTTTGCAGGGTTCTTGTTAAGTTTACAGGAAGCACTTGCAATATAGTATATTGTTACGTGTGAGCCTATCTCGGTCCACAATATGTATAAACGGGTTAGGGTGTTCGTGTCGTTCCGAGTCGGGACTCGAAACGATGCAGTGAAATACACAAGAGATCTAGTATTAATGATATGGTTTATTCAACTACTGATGCGCCCGAGAGAGAGAGAGAGAGAGAGAGAGAGAGAGAGAGAGAGAGAGATATTCTAACGCGTGTACGCGAGATCACCGATTGACGTCTTCTCAATTCGTAGCTAGTTGTTCATCACGATACCTCTCGCCGTCGTCTCCTCGTGTCCTCTACTTCCACCTGGAGTCCGTACTCTCTCTTGTTTCTCTGCCCCTCGGCCGTCGTTCTCTTTCTTTCTGCCCCCGTCTGATGCATTCCCGCGGTTTTTATATCGTTGTCCAGAGATTTCTGAGTGGGGGATTATTTCTCCTGAACTATCCGTTTCTTCCCCCCTAATCTGACGTTGGACCTCGTACCGATGATGCAGTGCCTCGTGGATTCATCGTTGGCTATATTCTGCTGACTTGTATACGTGTTACCATGCGCCTTCGACGCTCACGTTCCGCTGATGCTTCGCGTGTTGCTGCTGCGGAATCGTGCTGGGGCGCGTGCCTCAGTTCTTTGATTTGTGCATTACTCATTACTCATATTTACGGGTTCATGGTCACTCTTATTTGCTTACTAGAAGCTTCCATTCGTAACAATATATATACGCACACACGCAGCAGTTATTTAGCGCAATATAAGATCGTATACTTCTTCAGAAACTTAACATCACAATAACGATTTTAATTTTAAGTATAAAACCTATAACTCCTTTTTACAAAAGCAATTTTTAGTCTATTTCTTATATCTATCCACAAGATTTTAAAATTCCCTAAATCAGTAACAAACTATCCAAACAAGACCAGAGCAAGAGAAGACAAGCGTTAACTTTAACAAAAAGAAAAAAATATATATACATATATATTCTTCGTATTACTCGACCGACAATAATCCCTTATAAAAATCCGAACTCTAATCGCTTTATAGAAATCGCGTACCTACGTTCTCCGCTCTCTGGCACTCGATCACCAGGCTCTAAAACGGACGAAGAAAAAAAAACGGACACACGCGCGTACTTCACTTTTTCCTTTTTCTCTCGTTCAACTCTCTCTCTCTCTCACTCTATTATACGAAAAGAGTCAGCGCGTCGCACTCGTAACTCTGATTTGTCGCCGATTGAATTGGCCTCACCGTAAACTCCCCGTAACGAGCCGGATCCCAGAGACTTTTCTCCTCCCATGTATATATATATACACATACATGCATACATGTGCTTGCATAAACATTTACGTATGTGTACATACGAGAAAAGAGAGAGAGAGAGAGAGAGAGAGAGAGAGAGAGAGAGAGAGAGAGAGAGAGAGGAAGTCGGCAAAGTCCAGTTAGCGCGAAAGTTACCTGCGTTCACTAGTTAGCCTCTGTATGTATGTGTATATATATATATATATATATATATATCTATATAAAGGTGCGTGTGTATGTCTGTGTCGCGAGTAGTAGTTAGCTCGACGCGCGTAACGCGTTAAGCCGTGTGCAACGGCTGCAGCGGCTATTGGCGAGAGCGGGTGGGAAAGAGGATTGTCGGCTGAGAGCGAGAGAGACAGAGAGAGAGAGTGTTGTAGCCTTGAAAAAGTCGGATGTAGAACTCGGAGCTGCTGTAGGCTGCCGCGGGGATTTACGGGTTTTTAATCGCCCGTTCTGCGGTGGTGAGAGAGAGGAGAGAGAGAGAGAGAGTTGGCGTGTGCGTTGTACGCCGCCTGCGTTTATCGTATAGTTGGAAGAGAGAAAGAGAGGTGGGAAAGTGATTGAAAGAGCGAGTGGTTTTCGCGCGCGGTTTCGAGTAGGTGTTTGAAGGAAAAGTCTCGGGTTTGTGAGTGAGATCTGGAGGATTACGAAGGGATTTTTTTTTGTTGCTTGTTGTAGAACAAATCGAGGTTATTTGTTCGAGCATGAGAATTTGTTGTTTTGGTTTGTGAGAAAAAAGTCACAGCGTCTTTAGTAATATGTGTTTCTGAGAAATTTATGTTTAGATGTTGGTAGATATTTAATTTATTCGGCTACAAAAATATCATGTTTTCAGAACTTCATAAATAAAAAGTGTTTCTTTTTTTGTTACAAAAAGATAAAAAATATTTTTATAAAATATTTCATTTTAACTTGAACCTTAACGAACAGCAATTTGAATAAAATAATGCTGTATAATATTTATCTTAAAAGTAAAATTAATAAAATCGTTCCTGAACTCTGTATTAAAATTATCCAATAAATGAAGCACTCAAGCGCTTGTATTTTATATGAATGTTTGTACTCGTATATATCGAATGCTTTCGATAAACCAATAAAGTGTTCGCTCTTCCTCTCTCTCCTCCCTTTCTCTCTCTTTCTCTCTCTCTCTCTTCTCAGATTCCTTTTGCCGTAGGATTCTCCGAGAGTCTGAATTCGAAATAGTTTCTGCGAACTGGATTTTCTTCATTAAAGTTCGAGTTGAAATTGCGTTTACGAAGCTGCGTGGTAAACGCCGAGAATAGAAAGCTATTCGAAATATGAATTATTAAAATTGCAAGCTCGACGCCGCGAAGCTTACGAATACAATATGCAAGTTTGTTTGTATGATAAAAAGAAAAAGAAAATTATCTAAAAATTCCAAAGTAAGTCCTTGATAATGTCTTTGTATGAATTATACGAGAGAACAAGTATTATTATACATCGTTATTTTTAAATATATCATTGCTATTCTATATTTCTAAAATTATCTAAATAGGTAAAACTTTTAAATGTATACATATACAGTATAAACTTACTACTATCAAGTTACAACAACTTCCACGCAACGCAGACTGTTGTTACAATCATGTCTTGTTTTGAAGTCTGAAACTTCATTTGAGCTTGAACGCGCTTGAAAGCGAAATACAGTAGAGCCCCATTAAAAACGTTCGCTCGCGTAACTCATACACATCAATATTCCACGCAATATCATCTACTTACAAGTATCTTTACTTTAGCGTGCACACGAGCGTTAGTTTCGATCCCACAAGTCGCAGAGCTATACAATCGATTCAATTACAATTTCCGCAACGTCGTCGCTCGTGCTATTTATCAGCCTGCTGGCTCCCGGAAAAATACGGCGCGCTAAGTGACCTGTCGATTCTGCCTATCGATAAATCGCACGGCGGGGGTCGCGCGCGTTCCAAAAGATTGATTCGAGCTGAGAGAGAGAAAGCTGAGAGTGCGGATAGAAGCTTCGATCTCTATATGTGCAAATCTCAGAAACGCTGCGAAAAACTTCGAAAAATGGACCCAAAATTTTTTTTCGACGACACCTTCCAAATTAGGTTTTTTTGCTGTTTAGGGTGTCTAGAAAAGTCATCTGTTGTTGAACAAAGTCCATCGAAGGGTATCATTTTTCTGAGACCAATAATCAATTGTTTAAAAATGATTAAAAATAGCTCTAGTTTAGTTATAAATCATTCCAGAGCTTTTCAGATCTTTCTTCAGAATTAGAAAATGTTGAATCCTTCAAAAGTTACGTGAGTTTGAAGTTGAGCCTAAAATACACTTGGTCAAGGGTTGGGACAATTGTTGTCCTTTTCACACCGTTTTTGTGAATATTTGAGTATTTTAAGCTCAACTTCAAACTCACGTAACTTTTAAAGGGATCAACATGTTTTAATTCTGAAAAAAAATTTCGAAAGTATTTACTCTTTAGTTTTATTTTCTTTTTTTTACAAATTTCATATTAAGTTATTTTTGGTGGAATAATTTAAAACTAAACTAGAGCTACTTTTAATCATTTTTAAACAATTGATTATTGGCTCCAAAAAAATGATAATCTTCGATGGACTTTGTTCAACAACAGATATCTTTTCTAGACACCCTAACCAACAAGAAAATCCTAATTTGGAAGGTGTCATCTAAAAAAAATTTTTGGGTCCATTTTTTGACGTTTTTTGCCGAGTTTGTGAGATTTGCACATCACTTTTAGTCTTTTATATGTGCGTGACGAGAGGAATATGCAACACTTACATAAGCTCGTGTGCTGGGTTGAAAATAGAGAGTGGGATTATTTAGGTCAATGGAGTACAATCTATGGTCAAGGACGATATGTATTTTTTTCAGTAATATAAAGAGAAAATTAGTGTGGAAAAAAATGATAACTCGATATATCTAAAAGTCTAAGATACAAAGTTCAAGTCGAAATGTATTTTATCGGAAAACCGTATTTTTAGTAGAAAGATTAGCTACTTTCAAGATTTATCTAAATTTTTTAAGGTTTTAAACATTGACAAATTTTTCATAAATATAAATTTCTTATCACTGTTTGCATTAATAAATTAGATTTAACTGTAAATTGATAATTTTTACTAACATGTCTTGGTAAGTGAAAAGTCTTCCATAATATTATTATCTGTATGAGATCAATACTATTCAAATAGTATCTCGGTTATTTAATTTGTTAGTTTTAATTTTTGTTAAAAGTCTCAACGATATTTTTGAAGTTTATTATATTATTATTTCAACGAATATCTAATGAACTCCGCCGTTAAGTTTGATATTATACTATAATCCGAAAATTTTGAAAAAAACCTTTTGCTGTTTCGTTTATTAAGCTTCTATTTATATGTTCACTATTTGATAACGAATCGGCAGTGATCCAGAGCGTAAACTGATTTAAGGTTGAATGGCTCGACGTGGGATGTCATCAAACGATATCGTTCAAATGGCAAAATCTAGGAATTGGTATTGAACTAATGACGGGCCATTGCAAATTTAATAGACGCTGATGCTATTACATCACTTTGTGACCTCTGGCATTTCATTCGTCAGGTATCATTGATACTAATGATATTGGAAACCATTTTAGAATGCATAGATTCGGTCGTTACCTATTTTAGTGATATGAATTACATTCAAAGACATTTCCAGCAAAGTGAATAGAGCGAAAACCTTGAATGCGAATAAACATGAAATTACTGATAGAAATCGAAACGCGAGAAAACGGAATGTTTAAGATAATTGACAAAAATAAAGATTGCTGGTCGTGTTTTTGCAATAAAAACCTTTCGCGGATTTTCTAATAACGAAAACGTCTCAAACCCCGACACAGTATACATACTGAAAATGAAGTCCAAAATCCTCACTTTCATACTAGAAACCTCATCTTTTTCCAACAATACCTTTCCACATACCCCTTAACTCCTTTCCTTTCTCTCTCTCTCTCTCTCTCTTTATCTTATTCTTTCTCCTCTCCACTGGCAGTCTTTCTTCGCAATCCCAAGCACACACGAACCGACGGAATCCTCACTGGCCATCTAGCTGTGCTCTGGGATAGATCCTCTCTTAATAAAATCGACGAGATTTTCATCAGTAGCAGGAGCAGAGGTCGCTTTATCGTCGCGTCGTACACGCTGGCTTAAGTGCGAACTTCGCTGTCATAACAGCTTGTAGTACCTGCGCGGGAGGGGATTTCGCAAATCCCGCGTGCTTATCTGCTAAGGTGAGCGGGAGGTATGACGCTCTAGAAAACGAAGCGAACGGATCGAAGGTGTAGAAGGTGAATAGATGATATTGTTGGTGAAATGATATGCGATAGGGAGAGGCGGTCACTTAGTGGTATGGTTGGATTTTTGGGGATTATTGGTGTGTTGATGGTCAGTAGTTTTATATTATCTTTGTCAATTAGCGAGATGTTAATCTTGAGAGTTAAAAAAAAATGATATGTAAAACGAACCCCTTTCCAACAGAGTTGATTAAATTTAATTTCCGATACTTTTTCTATCATTTATAACAAATTTTTAAAGACTTAAGAAATTTGTCATCCTATACTTGATATTTGAAAGCAGCATCAGTAGATGAAATGATTTAGTAATGACTTTTTTTCTAATTTCAGGTCGCTTCGTTTTCATCTTTGCAATAGACATAAGACACGTATACAAACATTGCACTTTAAAAAAAAACAAATTTCCACGTCACCTTCGTTCTCCATAGATCGCTATCATTATTTGCACCCATCCACCTACGCTATATCTTCTTTACCATCCAACAACCTATACATACATCCACCTAACGACAACAACATCCCTCTCCCACCATCTTTCAGCACTCGCTCGAGAAAACCCTAAAGCACATACACACACGCACACACTGCTGTACCGCTTCACCACCACTATACCAACCCTCAATCCCCGTGTGCACCAAGTCTGCCCGCTTGCCTGCCTGCCTGGCTGCCTGCCGCTCATCGTGCAAAATGCATCTAATCTCGCGCACAACGCGAGCTCGTCGGCTACTCCGAGGGGGAAACAACCGAGCAGCGACAAGGCGAAAGCCGCTACTTCTCGTGTACGTCGCATGTTGAGATTGCGGACGGAGGTGTGCGCGCTTCGATCCCGAGTCCCCCTTCGGTTAAATAGTTTAGCAGCGCGTGGGTGCCCAGGATTATCAGCTTCCTGCTGCTGCTGCTGATGTTGCTACTGCTGCCTGCCTGCCTGCTCGCGCGCTTTGTGATCAATCAGGTTTATTGATGGCTAATCGCTCGGCAAAGCAGAGAGCGAGCCATCATCGGCACTATACCTATCGTGTATGTTTACCTCATCGCGCGCACGTAGAGGGGTAAGAGGACGAATTTTGCGTATGGACCCAGTGGTTATAGCGTATTGCTACCGAAGTGAGGATTTTCCAAACCCGATTCGCGATGATACGGATGGAATAGATTTGTGTGCGTGTGTGAGGCTGAGCTTTTGAAGGGGAGAGGGTGATGTACGGCCCTTGTACGCGTGTCCGATGAGAGGGGGAGGATGCTGTGGGTGAGGATTAGATAGCGGTTGGACGACGGAAATGACAGGTTGACCGGACGCTCGTAGAGTGAGAGATGAGCGTTCGACCGATATATCGTCTTTTGGGTAGTAGTAAGGAATGGTCGAATTGTACTCATATTTTTTTAGATGAAAGCTGAATTGTGGATTGGTGACTTAGATTTACTTTTTCGTATTCGTTTATATATCTGCTAAAGATGTTAGCGAAGTTTATCATTGATTTCTACGTTACGTAAAGTAGCATGAGCGCCTTTTGTAAAATCCTAAATCAATTTGAAAACTTGACTGAAATATTCTTAAATAGTTCATAGCTGTCAAGAAACCATAAGGTCGCCGACCAAATTATTAAGAAAAACAGTTGCAAAGTAGCACACTTTTACACGGAGCTTATGGCCACGTCTATTTTTTTTTGCCGATTAATGATTCATGGCATTATTATAAAATACTATTTCTTAACAAAAAAGTAGATGGTTATAGTATTTATTATAAAGATTCTGTTAGTATAAAAATAATAATGGGTTGCCGATAAAAATAAATAAATAATAGAATGAATTATAACGATCTAACACGAGAAAAGAATTTCTTTTTAGTTTATATTTAATGGACATAGTTTCTATATTAATGTGTTTAAAAATAAAAATACATGTTTCTTATTAAAATTGAATCATAAAATTTAGTAAAATCAGAACGTCCTTATCGGGGCTCCCAGCTTGATACGGCACTCACCGCTCATGCTACCTTAAATTCTGGAAAAGCAATACTAACCGGTAATTATAAAATAAACGACGAGGCAAGCCGCACTTAAACGAGCTACTTTCCCGACTATCGCCAATACATCTACCTATCACTATATTAACCAGGAAATCGCCAACATCCCGCAATATCTCGCCCTTACCAACCACACACACACATACATGCTTCAACCTACTACTATTCATGCTACTATCCATCCACTCTCCGGGCACGCAGCGGGAGCGAGTTGCGAATTACTCTGGTCTCAAAGCTCGTTTGACCTTTCCTCGATGCACATTCACTCCCCCCTTCCCCCGTTTTCCTCATCCCTCAGCATCTCAGGAGATGATCATGATGATCATGATGGTGATGATGATCCGCTTGGCAGCATCGCTTCTATGGATACAACGGAAGGACCATGAGCTATTAGCTACTGCAGCATGCGTTGCCGAACTGTATAATAGTGTATATTGGATGTGAGAAGGTGGAAAGGAGTATAGGAGGAGGGAATCATCGATTTTCGTATACCGCGGTTGACCGTTTTACCGGGACCGAGGATTTGCGCGCGGAGTTCGGTTATTATGGTCGAAAGCGGGCTGGGAGGTGTTTAGGATCGAAGTTTGTTGCGGTGATTTAGACGGGAATTGGGTTGGCCGTGTTTAGTTAAAGCGGCTGAATGGGGTTCCTGGAAAGTTCGATATATTTGCGAGTGGGGTCCCTGATATCTATTGAGTATTGACTTTGTGGGTATATATTGTAACGCTCACGAGTGAGCATTACAAGCGGTACACTAATTCTCTCCCAGGAGCTCGCAAATGTAAATAA
>JAWWEQ010050369.1:0-11703 GCA_035583055.1 Torymus tubicola
CAATACTTTTGTTATTCATTGGCCCAAAAACTTGACCAACCGTTGCAGTTAAGCCATTTTAGTTGGGTTATTTTCTATCAGGGGAAACTTGATTTTTTTGGTATAAAGAATTTTGTAGTGAAATTAATCTTTGTATTACTCTATAACACACTACTCAAATGTTATCATCATTAAGATGATGTGAAATACCGACATAATTTTAGAATGACTATATCTTTTGCAAACACTAATAGAATTACTCAAAAAAATTTTTTAGTATAATTTTACGTATAAGGAGCGCCTGACAGATTTATTTTTTTTCAAAAACCTACTCAGAACTCATTTAATTAAATAAAAACCACAATGTCGGTAAGTAGGAATCTGTATTTTTGAATTTTTATCTAGTTTTAAAACGGGCATATTTCATAGAAATGTTGATAAAATATCACAAAAAAATTCTAAGCATATAGTAGTTACATATACGGAGCGCCTGACAATTATTTTTCCAAATAAACATTCGAATGATAATTCATTAAATAATGAAATTGGGTTGATTTTTGGTATCACTTGGCCACATTAGGATATATTTATGTGAAAAGCACATATAATTAGGTTGAGGCTCACAAATAAGAATAAGTACTTTATTATTTTTTGTATGATTTATCTTTTATATCGTCGCTTGCACGTGAAAAGGTGACAAATTGGCTCGGTAAGTAAAAGAAATTACAACTTGTCCAAAAAAATTTTCTTACCTTAAAAATTAATGTGAAAAAAATTGTGTTTCATATAAAATAAATTAACTTCGAACTTCTGTCTCCCCTACGTATTATATATATGAAGAGATACAGAATTTATTTTAAATTCTCATGGTCTACTGGACAAATTCTTTCTTTTTTAAACACGCCTCCCGGTCGCACGTTTTCTTCATTCTTATATCACAAAATATATAAAAAAATCGTGTGTACAATTAAAAACGTCGTTGCCTAAAATTTTATTCAAAGTTTGTAATTTTATAAAATAAAGTTAAAAACTGATGATAGGGGGACAAAGATTATACTCCCTTTTTGGAATATTAAAAAATTCCTTTCCTTCAAAAGTTATAAGAAATTGAAGTTGAACGTCAAAAAGATATGGAAGTGCACAATCACAGGCATAAAATTGCGCAATCCAAATTATTCTTAGCTGATACCGGAATTTTTAATGATAAAAATAATTTATAAAATTTCCTTTTACAAAAGAAGAGTACATTGCAAAATAATTATATTATTTTATAAAAGATCAAATGTCTCCAATCTCTACAATGACTTTTAAATCAAACCTCAAAGAAAAAACGTCACGGCTAAGATGTAATCTTATATGCAGAGCCAAATTGTAACCTTAGGCATTGAACTGAGCTGCAATCTTCTGTGGTCACAGTTTTTTTAACAGTATCAAATGCCTTAGTATATAATTTTTAAGTCATGTTTTACATAGTTTAACAATGTTTAACTTGAATAGAGGGCTGAATACACTATTACGTTCTGAATATAAAAAAGGTAAGTTATATTTTTTACAATCAAGTCATTAAATAGATCAATAATTTTCTATTATTCTAATTCAGAATAAATCTTAATGTAAAAGACAAAATATTAAAGAACTGTACAAATTTAAGAAATTAGGTAATATGCCTAAACATTTTGATATTTTAATCTTCAATAAAAAATAAATATGTAGTACAGAAATTAATTTGTATGAAATTAAAAAATTAGTTTATAGAAAGAAATAAAAAATTTTTTTTTATATTAAAACAATTAGGTGTGGTGTTTACATTTTTTGTTGTATTAATTAAATAACTTATTATTTTAATAACTTACTTGTTATATATTGTAGATTCAAACTCCCAGATAATAATGACTGATTAAAACTCTAGTTAGTTAATTAAATAAATAGTACAATAAATTTTTCTCTTTGTTATTGTTTAATTAGTTTAAAGTAACGATGTGAATGCACTTTAATTTGGTGGACAGCCTCTACAAAATACAGTCAGAATAGTAAGTCTGAAACAATACTTTATTTTTTAATTCAATATTACATAGTAACAGTTGTTTCCTTTAAAATAAGAAAAGAAGAAAACGATAAATTTTTACACATATTTTAGTTATAACGTTATTGTAATTTTTACTATGATTAAAATAATGTTAATGAAAATGGCACATGCGCACGGGACGAAAGACGCACTAAAACTGAAAAAATGAAACAAAGATCATAAATATTGGGCCAACGAATTCCGGGGTTAATTATACTGAGTTCACCTACATCTACCTAAAATGAAAATGCAAGCAATAAAAATTTCCACGTAGAAAGTTCAATAAATTTAAATTAAGTTTTAATTAATTGAAATCATATGCTGCATTTATTATACTTCTACTGTAAATGTATAATAAATGTTTGAAATAAAGGTATGTTAAATGTTATTTTATTATTATACTTGATGCGCAATAAAACGATCAGAGAAAATTTGAGTAATTTAATTTCACCCTATCATATTGTATTAATTACAGTAATTAATAAGACCTTTTTTCACTGCTTGATGTTAATTACAAATAAATCACAATAGCGTCTGATTTCGTTACGTAGCAAAAGCATGCGTATTTGGCAGTAGATGACGTACGTAAACCCACTTAAAGTTCAGGAAGTTTAGAACAAATGGAAATATGCGAAGGTGGTACGGCAACAAACATGTTATATACATCTTACGCATATTGCAAACGAGAAGCTATTTAAGTTCACTTTATACTTCAAGATTAGAAAATTATTAAGTATGTTGACAAAACATTGCATTATGATTCTTATTTAGTTTATGTCACCAGTTCAATCCGACGTATGTTACTTTTCACATGAATTATTTTATTATACAATTAATTTCTATTTTTAGCTTTATATTATATTATTATTAATTGAGAAAATTTTATAAGAAGGAAATTATCATCGCTTTAAAATAAAATATAATATTATAAATCTTAATTAATTTAATAGTAAGGGTAATGAATTTTACAAAATTTGTACATTATTCAAGTATTGAACATTTTTAAACAAATCTATTTAGATATTTATAATTTTATTATTATACATTATTATGCACTAAGTATATGCTTGAAGAGAAAGTATTCATTATTCTACATATTGTAGTCGGTAATTATCAAAGCAAATTTTGGTCTCTTTCTTATAGACATAAGATGTGTCGCTTCATTAAAACTCATGAATTTGAATGAAGATTTATTTTATTATTTTCTTAATTATCAGATTAAATTATGTTTATAAAAATAAATTAATTTACAAATAAATATTTAATAATTTATCAGTATTGTATGCTCACTCTGTTATGAAAAATAATTGATTAATATTTATTTCATAAAAAAGTAAACCGACTAAATCGTTGCATACACTAATTGATTACTACTTAGAAGTTTATTATTTTGATTAAGTATGAGATGTACAGAAAAAGTCATATCAAAACACCTATACCGAAAAATTTGAATACAGAGACATCAAACACGTCAACTGTTGTTGTGCGTTCACTGGCTGGTTATTCGAAATTCAAACATTTCCGCTCTTTGCTGCTCTAGACACCCTCTCTTATCGTCTCGCGTTCTTTACGACCTATATAAGCTTAGAAAATTTGTGATTTTGACATAGTTGCGATTTACCTCTCGTCGAACGAACTTCGATGGTCCTTGCCTTAGAGTCGTTTGGATCATACTCCGTAAGTTCAATTGGTGCCGATAACTAGACACCTTTTATAAGAAAAAAATGTAATTTGAAAAACTAATAATTTATTTTTATTTATTTATTGTCCCGAGTAATACAAAGTAATACATGTACAAATATTAACACCCTATAGAGGTAGCCTAGCTACCTGAACATAGGTCTGGATTTCATACATATAGATAATCTTAAGAATTAATAACTTATTAACTAAAGTGCCATGGTTATAGGCATAATAACTAAAATATATTTTTATTCATATTTTCACCATCCATTCTTTGAAGTGTTATCATAGAAACAAAAATTATTCTCGGATAATAATCTCGTATTTTGCGGCAGAATTAGTTATTGATAATCCTCTTGTACTTGGGGGTGCTCAAAAAACAGATCAAATTTTTATATATTCATATGACCTAATTATTATAGAAACGTTCTCTTATCCATTGCATATAAGAAATCATTTACAATAATAGACTAAAATGAGAATTCGTTACACATATGAAACCATTTGGTATTAGAAATCCCACCGTACACTTCATTTTAACATGTTTGATAAAAATAAATTTTTTTATTTAATCTAGAATTTTTGTAATAAAAATTTTATATAAATTGATATCCTTATATGAGTCAAGGGCAAATAATGTCCTTTTTTAGATTTATGTAAATATTTCTAATATAAAAACTCAGTAAGAAAAAAAATGAAATTTTTATAGAATTTTCGTTGAAAATTATGTTTATGCAAATTAGGCTCAAGCAACGATTTTATGATTTTTTAATGTATTCCTTTTTATATGCAGTCCATAAGTTTCGTATGACATTTTTTATAAAATTTTTCAAAAATTTTTCAAATTTTTATAAAACTTTATCAAAAAAATTTTTTTTTGTAATTTACATTTCATATTTTGATATAGATTTGTCTTTTAAGATAAGTACGATGGCAACAGAAACAGACATATCGGAAACAATGAATAGTAAATCATATATTGATGAGATGTTCAATATGAAGGAGACAAATGAGGATATTGGGATTAGTGAAGTAACAGAATTTTACGACAAATGCAATGTATTAGTTACTGGAGGTTCTGGTTTTCTCGGAAAGCTTCTCATTGAAAAATTACTCCGGTAAGGATGTATATTATTTATCTTTAATTCGTGTATTTAGGGCAGAAATATTCTATTCGTGACTTTCAAGTTTTGTTTTACTCATTAATAACGTTTCGAATAACGTAATCAGCAAAATTAACGCTATTTAAATATCATTTTGTTACGTCAATGATGACAGATCTTGTAACAGTATATCGTTAGTTTATGATTATTCATGTGAATCCATTAATCTGGATTCCAAATGAGCTTAATTCAACTTTATGCAATAATTAGATTCTCATTAATTATTTAGAACATGTCCAAATATGGGAAAACTTTACATGATGATGCGACCCAAAAAAGGAAAGACATCAGAGGAAAGATTTAGAGAACACTTTGAAGATTCTGTAAGTGCCATAAAAATATATTTTAAAATCATCGGTGTATTAGATTTAGCCGCATTTTTTTTTACTGATTATATGTATTTTTTGTAGTTATACGACAGACTGAAACACGAACAACCAAATTTCGCTAGCCATATTGTAATGATCGAAGGTGATACTGGAGCAAAAGATTTGGGACTTTCTTCAACAAATCGTGAATTCCTTATTAAGAATACTCATATCGTTTTTCATGGTGCTGCTACCGTTCGCTTCGATGAAAGCATAAGAAAAGTAGTTCAGATCAATGTCAGAGGTACAAAATTGATGTTACTACTTGCAAAGGAAATGAAAAATTTGAAGGTAAATTTTTTAATCTTATTTGAAGTATTAATTCTAATAGTAAAAGTATAACTAACTTTACGTGACACACTTCATCAGGCATTTGTGCACGTTTCTACTGCTTACTCTCACTGCCCGTTAGACTATATAGAAGAGAAATATTATAAACCAGCAATTGAAGTGGACAAAATTCTCAATTTGATTGATATGCTTGACGATGATCTATTGGAACACATGAAGACGAAGTAAGAATATATTGCAAATTGAAGAAATAAAATTATTTGATAATTTTAAGAAAATGTCAAAGATTTAACTATTGTTAATTTACTTATCTTTTTTTTAGATTGATAGGAGCATGGCCCAATACTTATGCTTTTTCGAAAGCATTGGGCGAAGATGCAGTACGCCTGTACAGCCGTGATTTGCCAGTTTGCGTTGTACGGCCATCAATTGTGCTGTCAACTATGAAGGAACCAGTTTGCGGTTGGACTAACAATTTGTACGGTGCGACTGGCGTTGCAGCAGGAGCTTACATGTGCCTTCTGCGAGCGTTACACTGCGAGGGTGAGAAGAATGCCGAAATGATACCAGCGGATTATGTAATCAATAATATTATGGTTGCAGCTTGGGATATTAGCAAGAAGAAGAAGTGAGTAATTCATTGATTTGCTGAAAATACATGATTGATAAAAAAAAGTGGACAAATATCGTTTACAAAAATTGTGACTATTCTTATTATATAAGTATCTTCAAATTTTCAGTAAACAAATCCAAGAATTTATCAGCCTGCCGGAAGAACCAGTAAAACTACAAAGAGATGAGCCACCCATTTATAATTGCGTTTCGTCATGTCAAAAACCTATTAACTGGAACGACTTCATGTATTTCAATCAAACTCATGGTGTAGAAGTACCATCTCGCTTGATGTTGTGGTATCACGTATTTTTGATGACAAAACATAAATGGTTGTACAGTATATACGTATTTTTCTTGCATCTCGTACCAGCTGTGATTATAGATGCTCTCGCAAGGTTCACCGGGCGCAAACCAATGTAAGCTGACGTCTTCTTCTTAAAATGTTACTATATATATATATCTTTTGTAGTTTACTGATTTGGTTCTATATAATGAATTACAGATTACTAAAGACTTATCAGAAAATTCATAAATTCAGTGGTGTAATTGCATATTTTTGTACACGACAGTGGAAGTTTAACAATGATAATGTCATGAAGCTATGGGAAAGAACGAATCTCGTTGATAGAAAGAAATTTGACTTTAACGTTGAGAGTCTTGACTGGGATAACTATTTCATGCATCATATTCGTGGAATCCGTATTCATATACTAAAAGATCCCATGACCACGTTGGAAAAAGGTCGAGCTAAATACAAACTGTAAGTTGTTTTCTATTGGTATATGTATTACATTATTATATTTTTTGTAACACATGCACGATTTTCCTAGTTTTTCGGCCTAAAAAGAGGTTGTAAAATGACTTTTTTTACTGGTGGGGAAAAAATACTTTTGCGCTCGCAACTCTTAAACTGCATAAAACTACAATGACTTAATTCCCTATAACTTTGTGCGGTGCGTGTTTTTTTTTTTATTTGAAGATAAATCCAATTTTAAATAAAATAAGAATATTTAATCTTAATGTTGATACAACTACAAGAAATAAATTTAGACTCGCTTTTAGGTTCAAAAACTCCAAAAATCAATACATGTGTCACAAAAAATATGTGCATCTAGAGCTAGTGGGTATTTTGATCTCATGTGTTTGCAGTACTTGTCTTCGGCTTGCAAAATGAACCTGCGACTCGTACTGCAAACTTATACACTTAGTCTATGTAAACCCACTTAATACCCTAGATACACAATATACAATTAAACAATCAATTTATTTTAATCTTAACAATCAAAAACTCTCTTTTATAGGCTTACAAGGATTCACTTTACAATCGTCGCGATATTTTGCGGTCTAATGGCTTGGGCAACAATATCCATTTTCCAGACGCGTTTAGCAGTTTATCTTTAATAAAAATACTACCAACAAAATTATCATTAATGTTAAAATAATTGCAAATTTACGTTTTAGTAAGTTCTAATTTATTAAACATATCATTGAACTACTACAAATATGGCAAAGCTGGTCGTTCGTCGACGAATGGAGTTGGATTGCTGTAGATATTTTTAGTTTTAGGAAAACATCTTCTCTGTAGTTGCGTACGTTTAGTAGATGCCTGGTTGATAGTGCCATTTTATACCATGTCATATTATTGAAGACCGATTGTTCGCATTTTTACACGATCGCTTTTTTATTTCTCGTGTAAAATCCTGTGTATGCGAACTCTTATCATTTATGTAAATCGTGTATGTAAAAATGCCTTTTTACTTAACTTTTATAGTTTTTAAACTCATAAGTGGTAAGATAACGAGTAGAATTATTTTCGTAACCAGTATATATTAATAGATACATGTACAAACTAAATTCATATGTGTGTATATATAAATAGATATATAGTAATAAAATATTTGTATCGCTTTACAGAGTTGTTTTTTAATTTTTATTCTAGTCCTTTAAAGTATGTATTACTTAAAAAAACATTTTTTCAAAATATGGAAAAATTTGAAATATTTCCCTAATTATATTTATATTGGTTTATACAAACAATCAAATTTTTAATGTTGTTTACTTAAAAATGCGTTTTTCGATAATAACTGGCGATTTATGCAGTAGTTTTTGAACTAATGACTCAAAACTTTGCATATAAACGGTTTTCTCTGATTTCTAAAATAGTATGAAGCGCTATTAGTTTTCAAATGTGCGTTATGATATATATAAAAGTTACGTTTATTCTTAATCAAGTATTCTACATGGTTAATTTACACAGTTAATTGCAAATTAATCAGCCGAGAGCTATCCATATATAATAGTTAGACATACAAAAATCTTTTTTCATTTTCCAATTTTTACATTTTTGTTAATGACAAAAGATCCGCGATAGCTAGAATTTTTTTTAAATATCGGTATTTTAATTCTCTTTCGAATGTTATCCATCTAAATTCAAATACATAGAGTCGTTCTCAAGAAATAACGATTTCAAAAAAGGTAAAGAATTATTTTGTCCAACGAACTCGACCGAGAACTATACAAAATCTACCGATTCAATGAATTTAAAGTCGATTAAGTCAATTTTACTCTCGTAATCGTTGGACATACACAATTCGGTTTTCTCATTTTTCAATTTTTTTCCAAAAACTAATCGGATGAATGGATTCAAATTTTTACAGATTATAGCTATTTATATTCAGCATTATCGTTATTTTTCTCAAAAAAAATTAAGTTTAGTTTGGAAGTTATAAGCTTTTTAAAAAAGATTTTGATTAATAACAAGATAACCGTGATAGCTAAAGAATTTGTTTAATATAGGTTTTTTATGCTCTTAAAGGTTTGATTGAGATATCTCGATCCTATCATAAAAAAAGCAGAAATAAATTTTGAGAAAATCGAAAATTTGAAAAATGAACAATAATACATCAAATCAAAAAATGAATTTTTGGCCCGCTATCACTCAAAAAGCAAGAAAAATTAGACCTGTAAGGCGACCGAGTGTAAGCTGAGATCCAGACGTATACACACAAACGCACACACGCACACACGCACAAATCCATTCAGACATTTTCCAAAAACCATATGCATTTTAATTCCTAACACCTCGGAAAACAATTACAACATGTTTTTACAACAATTCAAAAATTTCTATCACAAAGCTTCCTCATAGAGGAAGCAAACTTGGCTTTAAAAATTTAGTAAATTTATCAATTGTCACTTAAGCGGCATTTCGAATAAAATTTCCTTAAAACAAAAAAGAGTAGGTAAAAAATTATTTAATTTGTCATTTTTCAAATAAGAATAGTAATTGAATTCAATTTCAAAGATTTACATTCTGGAGATATACACAATATTTATTTGAGATTCTTAATCCAGACGATTTACCAGTTTGACTGAGTACTCAGGGTAGAATAAAACGCTCGAAAATGGCCAACTTAAATTATTAGCAAAAATGTAAAAAAAAAAGTGCAGACTATTTTCATTAGAAACTAGGCTTATATTTTCGGGACTACTACGTTTTACGTAAAAATATGACTGAACAAAATTTGTTCCCCATAAAGTTTTGTATAAAATGCAAAAGATGCGATATACCAGATTAGAAAAGTTTTCTTGCAAACGGCCAGGCTTCAACATTAATAATAATAATAATCTCTCTTCACAGTATTTATGAAAAAGTATTTTTATTTTATTAACAATCAGTATGCTTCACTAGATTTCCAAATCCTTCATTGGATTTCCTAATCCATAGGTAATCTATTTTATAGCCCCACTGGTAAAATTTACTAGAAAATTTCTCTCCGTATAATTTCGTATGCCTTTTGTAATTTCGTTTTCCCGTTAAGAAAGATTTTGAAATGTAATTACGCATTACAATTGATGATTGGTATACTCTTGAAAACTTTGCTATCATGATCTTTTATGTCATCTCGTAGTGAAATCCTTCGGAAATTTTCAGTAATGTAATGACCCAATCTCTAACGGATCGACATAATGAACAATACTATATAGAAATATAGTAGGAGGAATAAAGGGGATATACTTAGGCTAATAGATAAATATGCAGAATCCGAGAAAATCAATGTTGTAATCTTATTTCATAGGAAAAAGTAGCAATTTTTATTCTGTATTGTATATTAATAAACACAAGTTTTTAATATTATTACTTAAGCTAGATTTTATTCATTATAAGAGGATTAAAATAATATAATTTTTTTGTTCGCACTATTAAGGTACAATTTACACGAAACGATTAATGAAACGTGGTAGGTTACTCTGAAATTTCCAAATTTTTATAATCAGTTTTTTTATATTTAAAACCATACAAGTTCAGAAAAGTACGAATAAAAAAGTGGTTTTTGTGATTAAAAAAATACTTAATAAACAAATTATGAAATTTTAAAGTAACCGGTCATAGAGGCCTATATAACAAGCAACTTCGATTTTATTTCATGAAAATTGATCAAGCGGTCTCCAAAAAAACTGCGCGGAAGTATATTTTTTGAAAATCCCATATTTTTGGCTGTAATGGTTGGATAGCCTTTATTTTGGGTAACGTTGTAGAAGGGTTATATTTATAGTATTTATACATTTTTATGTTAAAATAATATTGTAAATTATTTTCACGAGATATATTTAGATCAATGCGAATGTCCAGATACTACGACTACAGTTTTCATATAATACAGTTAGGATGCTTTTATATCTTACATTGGCATTGACAGTTGTTGGCAATGATTGTACATTCTAGTCAAATTTTGCCTTATTTAGATGGTAATTTATATATAATTCTATTCACAGTATTACTTTGTGACAATGTAGTTGTGACTACAATATAATTATTTATTTTTTTAACATGGCGTTGATACTATAGTAAGTTTTATTCTTAATTAATCATTAATGATGGAAAGCTCTGTATTGTCAATAAACAGTTTCATGAAGAAGCTGATTCAACACGGTTCAGCGAAAGGTTGGAAAAGAGAATGTTCGGTTGTTTCCTTTCAAGGGCTGACCTTTCCTAACGTTCAATTTTATTTTCATTTTGAATGTTTAGACCACCTAAAAATACTATAATTACTGTATTCTATTTTTTAAGTTGTACAAATAAATACTATAATAGCCTGTATAGTAGCTACCGTACGGTAGACCGAACAATTTTTAGACCACCTACAAATGTCTTAATTGTTATTTTGTTTTTTTAATTTTTTTTATCCGAGGAGGTGAAGAATGCATTTACGCACCGTGGGGGAGGCAATCGGACCTCAGTACCCTTTGTGTAGGACTCAGTCCTTCCAAACTTTTCGTCCTCCATGAGCACGACTACCGTGGAAGGACAATATCTACTAAACTTCCTCCTTCTTTATATATATATGTTCTATTTTTTTACACTGTACAAAGAAATACTATACCGTATACTCAACCTGCAGGTGCTACTTGGGAGACCACCTCGTCCCAATGCTCCCAATTGCCCTTACAAAAAAAACTGTAGTTTAAACTACTGGCTAAACTATTGACTCAACTACTGCCGAAACTATTATCTGAACTTCTGTTGAACCACTTGTCG
>JAWWEQ010050370.1:0-11701 GCA_035583055.1 Torymus tubicola
ATGCTAAAATCACCAACTTTGACCCTCTGCCACTAAAAAACTAGAAGTGAAAAAAATCTGAAAAAATTCAGGATAACGTGTAGGATGGTTACGAAGCGATTTAGGTGATTTTAAAAGAAAAACAATTTTTGACCTCTCGATTCACCAGAGAACTGCTCATATATATTCAAAAGTATTGTATGCGTGTAGTTGTGTGAGGTATATTTTTAAATTTATAAATCACGGAATAATATTTTAGAGAAGAATAAAAAATTATCCATGTTTTAAATATATCATTCGGAAAATTGCTAGGCGGGAATCAGCAGTTAACTTATTTAGTAATATACACGTTCGGAACAATAAAACTAAATAACGTAAAGCTGGAAGAAATATAAGTTCAATTGCACGAATGGCTTAGCTGCTTGGTAGGAAAGCTTGATTAATGAATAAAATAGAAGAATAAAAGTATGGAGAGAAGTTCGATACCTGCGATACTTAATGAGCTCGAGAGCCCTAGTGAAAGAAGGTCGGCAGAAATCTCGTTAAAAGGCACGAGGGTGAATGAGATTAATTCGGCTACCTGACTTTGAAAGATGGCCGGCTTTTGGTTTAGTGATGAAAATAAAAGATCTTTTGCAAATTTTTCGACGAATGAATTATTTACAAAGTGAAAGATTGCAATTTGAAACTAGAGGTCGAAAAATTATTTATAATATGTGTAATATTTCAGTATACTTTATTCATTACATTATTCGATTGCATAAGTTAAATAACTTATTCAATCATCAATCAAATTCATATTATCATTCTAACCAATACGTTCGTAAATAGCAGATTTCGCATCTAATTCTCGAACGCTTGGTTAATCGGTTAGAGAAATATCCTATCAAAAAATTGTGAAAGTATAATCATACTCGAAGTAATGACAAAAGAGCTATCGCAATCATTGACACTAAATGTACATAAGTCTTTGCGAGATGCACACTGCCGAAGAGTGAAATAACCGGCGCGCATGGGAAGCCACCACGCGCAGAGGCACCAATCACCCAGAGTGCACATTCTTCAAGTGGCTTCGAGGTGCGAGTACTTGCAAAAAGATACGAGGGAAAGAGAAAGCGAGCCGAGGGGAAAGGCATCATTGCTCTGGGAATCCGTAAAGAAAGAGTAACTGCGATCCCTTGTACATGTTGTTGAGTTCTATAACGTCTGTTTTTGTGGTGAAAAGAGAGAAGGCAGCGGTGAAAATAGGGCTACCTGAGCGTGGCCCAACAAAGTTCGGGCAAGAGGTAGTATTTTTGAAGCTATTGCTATTGCTGCATTCTTCCTTTTGTATACGCGTTGTAAGCTCAAATGTACAGATTTTGGAGTATTGCCGAACAACCGATGAAATACTTTTAATAGCTGAATATTTTAATGCATCGAATTTTATTATTACATTCCTTTTATCGCGTTTGATGCTCGTTATATCGATGCTTTGATACCCGTTTTTTAGTGTAACAATGGTATGAGGCGTTTATAGTTAATTAATGTGGTTTTTGCGATTACTTTCTCTATTGAGCTGTCATTAGCTTTGGTTTTATTATTTGTGATGTAAACTATAGTAGTAAATAAAAGTATAATTAATAACTAAAAGTATTGTTAAACTTTTTTTTTACCCTGCAATTGATCTTACTTGCATTGAATCTCATTTGTCTTAATTTTAAACGTTAATGCAAAACTAAAAACTATGTGGTTCTTCCAGGAAGTCACAGATATAACTAGCGAGTAAATGAAGATCCAAGATTTTGAGTTCTATAACGTTAGTAGTGCTCTTTATTTCTTAGTCATTTTCTCCTGGAAGAAGAATTGTGTGTAAATCATCTGGATCAGATACCCTAGTATTCAGGTAGCATCAACAGAAGAGATCTGTAAAAGTTTTATCGCTTACTTATTAATGCGGTAAGTTTAAGTCGGTAATAAACTAAATCTTTCAACCATTAATGTGATTCCAATTAACATTTGATGTCGTTGATGTAAATAATCACATTAGCACAATGATATATGTACAGAACGTTGCTGGAAATTAAAACTGCAAAGCGCGTTTGTAAAAGAAACGGGAGCACACCCACGACTGCGCATTACGAGTTGGCTCGGAAAATTGCAGAAGGATCGTAGTCGTGCAGTCTTATTTGTCATGACATAATAACTTGTCACTTCTTAATTAACTTGTGGCTTCTCAAGAGTCCCCTATCATACTTCACGTGGTTGTGCTTTCAACTTGACAGGAGAGGCACGAGGTATATATGAAAGCACACTTCACGCGCGTCTCTATACAAACTTTGATAAAATTTTCTATATTTTTTCTTTGTCTCGTTTTCTCTCACAGTTTTGTAGCTAAATTTCAAATCAATAAGTAAATGAAATGAAAGAGTGTTAGGTTCATTATTTTTTTAGTTGCATACTTTTTTGCTTTCAGACTTTAATTTATCTGCAGGATAGAAAGTTTCACAAGGAAGTGAGAGATAGAGAGAGAAAGAGAGAGAAAGAGAGAGCGAGAGAGAGAGAGAGAGAGAGAGAGAGAAAGAGGGGGAGAGGAAGGAAGATGACGTACGTTTCTTCAAAGAAAAAGTTTCGTTGAGATTTCTCGTTATTTCTTAAATTACGTCTCTGGGTCACCTAATCGTGAACTCAGAATCGTAAAGGAATTACGAATGCGACACCGGTGCATCTTCTTTTCTTTCTTTCATTTTCATGTAATACGTTATTTAATGTAGTAAGAAATATAGATATGCTGATCCTACAATCAATCTAGAAATTTGTGAATGAAAATTTTGTCTTATACAAAATTCAAAGAAATAACTATTAATGGAAAATCTATTGCCTGATACTCAACGAAAAATTCACATTGATTTTATTGATAATATTGTGGATATCGTTAATGTAACTACTGAAGTAACTTAAAGAGACTTAGGAATTAGAGATTTATTACCTTGAGGTATACCAGCACCTAAAACAACAGTTTGTGATCATCTTGTGATCAAGGCAGATCGTATTTAGTAATACGCAGTACAAACAGTAGAGAACGTGTCCTGTGTTAATAGTACTTCTGAAATTATTAACTATGTTTGTATCGTTCAAGATATCTTTGTCAAGTATATTTATACTTCATTTGGTTCGGAGTGAGCGGTAATAAAATAATTTTCCAATCTGACTACACGCATTAACATTTGTGTAAAAATGGTAGAAATAAAATTCTTTTTGTACAACTAAAGACATAAATGAATACAAAAATAGATGCAATAATTGCAATGCTGAAAGAATCGGGTACCTAGTAATGAGAGTACAGATCGAATTCAGGGAGAGAATACTTATTAGGGCACGCTAAATGGAGGGAAGAGCAAATGGCCTGGACTTTTGACCAAACATAGTGAGAACATTTAGTTTTTTAAAAATGCATTTCTTAACAAAGTCTTTAAAGTTTTTGGTTCGAAGTTGAAAAACGCTAAAGTTGCAAGAGCTTCAAAGGCCATCAAAAGATGCGAAGCTGGCTTAAGAAACTTCAGGATTAACAGTAGAGGAGTAACTTTGTCTGATTTGCCGTAGAATGAATGTAACAAACAGTGTAAGACTGACGTGACGCGATCCGTATAACCACGGAAACGTCTTTCCTGAATGTCGAAAGAGCTCGGTAAGGTCAAAGGGACTCGCAACACGATTTTGAGGTAATGCGCGTGAAGAACTCGGGAAGTGAGTATTGACTATCTTGGGCCAGGTAAATAAGAGCTATTCTATTACGAGAGCTAGCCGGAGGCAGTTTATTATGATTGCGAAAAGTTTTGATTGCGTATGTGATTGAGCATAACGTAATTTCCACCTATCCCCTGTTGTCGGCGGGAACACCTGATTGCCTCAGCGGCTGAACAACCTCAGCTTTGTGTTTTCGAAAATCTTTTCTGTTCTGACTATTCATTTAATTGGTCGCTTACCGATTCTCTGTCATTCAAACATCCTATCATTTCTGATATCAATAAATGAGTTTGCTTCGTCACAATCCATCATATTTAATTAACTCTAATTTAATTTATTACTAAAAGATTTTATGTCCTATACTTATAATTAGACAACTCAATGCTACCCCTTTAACTCATAAATATAATTATATAAAAATAGGTTAATAAGGATAACCAATTAAACGTTATGCAAGAACAAAGAGAGAGGTATAGAAAATGTCAGAATGGCCATAAAAGTGTGACGTACCATGGTGTCGCAATTAAAGGTTTATGGTCCTCTAAAATAAAATTTTTCGGTTATAAAATCTCTAAGAACTTAGATGAAGTTAAGCCGCGTTAGCGTTTCGTCTTATCACGCGGTTATTTCTTTTATTACTTTAGTTTTCACAATTTTTTTCCTCGTTCTATTTAGTATGTATAGAAAGTCGAAATTGTCAAAATCAACACTTAGTATTTGCGAGAAAAATTGGATATTAATGAACTTGAACAATCACGAACAAAACACAGTGTTGAAAAAAGAAAACATTGCAAACGAAAATTAATACCTACATGGCCAATATTCACAGTAATAGCTTTTTTTCTCATCTCTTCTCGTTGGGGAAAAATGTGTGTGTGCGCGTGTGTACGTGTATCCGAAAATTTTCGAAAAGATAAAAACGATTCGTAAAATTCGAGTGGATGGGTGTAGGTTATAGGAATATTCCCTCGAATTTTGCGTGGTCATTCTTGGCTATCTATACATGTATGTGAACCCACATGTATCAAGAGGACATAGTCAGACTATACTCAATATCATTGTGTAGTCTGAAACGTATATATGTGCGCTGCGAAATAAAAATTTTGTATTCCCGTATTCTAGAGTAGTTACGCGCACGTAATCCGCAACTGCTGAGTGTTTTTGGACGGCCTATTTCCTGGCAGATTTCACGGGCGGCTGCTGCCGAATTAGTGCATTATAATTTACACATGCCTGACCCGCTTCAAAGAGGCTAGTAATTGCATGCGTAAAGTAACATAATTTTTTTTTGCGTAATAGCGAAAGTATATATGTTTACGGATATTTAATGTTTGACTCGTTCTGTTAATAGTAAACGAGATTGAAGCAATTAGAGAATAATATGACTCAGATTGATAATAATTTTTTTTTGTTTGAAATTTGCCTTATACGTAAAACAAGATTTTTACCTACAAGTTTTCAAGAAAGTATGTTACTTACTTGCTTGGAATTATCTAGAATCAAAAAATAGTTTTTTCATGAAATCTCCCTGTACCTCTAACAAAGCTTTTCAGAGACTAAAAATATTGTATGCTCTTAAAAATAACTGTTTTTATATCAATTTTCGATGACTATACAAACACAAAGGCTTTCAGTCGAACAGAGGTAGGTCATAAGGTATCAATCATATTGTTTCAGAGGCAGAGACAAGTGATTATAGGCTGACTCATTTTTATTGCAATCCGTATATATCTGTGTGTACTCACAAAGAGTTTATACTACTACATGTCAGCAATACTGTAATATAGAGATATTATTAAATCAAACAAATAAAATTTTATTGTGTTGCATAAATAATGTATATATTTTTTTAAATTATTAGTCTCTGATTACCTATTGAAATTACTTTTTTTATTATGTATATGTATCATTTCGGAGAATAATCTTTTATCCATCTGTCTTACAATATGTAATATTTTCGGTTTATCGAAATTTAATTTATGTTTGATTTTCAAACTATGTAATACAACGTGAAGTTGCTGTCTTGTTTTTCGATATATTTTTAAGCAAAAAATTTCCACGTTTATACATATAATTTTCATAAAATAATTTTACTATATTTTTTCATATTAAAATAAAACTCTTGTCCAAAAACTTTAGAGGAAGATAAAAATGCCTATAAAATATTGAGGGCCCAAGGCAAGGTTTATAAATTTTAAGCTCCTAAACCGCAGAAAATTACAATGATCTGAATTTATTCGCTTTATAAATAAAACTAGGCAATATTACTTATCCCACTTCGATATTCCGTGCAAATCTTTATAGCAACGCTGGTGCTAATTGAAAGCTTTCACATGTGCGAAGCCTTAAACACAAGGGCACACCTATATATGCAGTCATAGGTACACACCTAACGGTCGTGCAGGTCCCGCTCTGCAGACGTGGATAATTGCATTAGCTTGGACCGCACCCTTTCTCTCAAAGGGAGCAAGGGACCGAATACCAATCAGTTATGTCAATTGCCCCGAGCAAAGTAATGAATGGTAATTGCCGTCCGCGACTTCGATCGATCGCCCGTACGCTCGCCCACGTTTCACTACTAGCACACGTCACCTTTTCGACTTTTTTTTATACCCTGAGCAGCTCAATTTAGCACTGAAGTTTCGGATTTCAAAGGGTTCGAAATTTAAAAGTGGATCAATCGATTCGTTCGTTAAAAAAGTTGAAGTGTCCAGATGAGCGCGCGATTAATGCTAAATGTATAGGGGAACGGTCGATCGACTGACTCACACTTGGAGGAGGAGGATCAAGGGTATGGAGGTACAAAAATTATTGATATAAAGTTATAAACTTAACAAGAAATTATATATATATATACACCCATTTATAAATCAGTGACAGCATACTTAAAGCAACGTCTTCTGGTAATAAACAACCGTGAGGTTGACCGTGAGGAACAATTGTTTCTATTTTCTTATTGAAATGTAACATAGACTAAGTTTTGTTTTTTATTTTGTCCATATCCATATAGAACCCATGAGACCAAAGGACTGACACGCGTGAGGAATAATATCACGATAATGACAATCGGGTCAGTTTATTTGAAATGGAATAGCATACCTCGGGCTACAAGAAAGAAAAGGTATATGGGATTATGACGGCTAGCGGATAATTGCGCCGAATGTACTTGCGTATTGCAAATTCATCGAATAATCCGTGCGTCGCCGGCTGTTTTACATATCAAAACGGCGAATTCAAATGCGCTGCCCCCAAATTCGATGTTTATCTCTTTTCCCTGTATTCAACGTCAGGCATTCTCGTTTGAACCGCGCCGCTGAACAGTCCACTGCGCAAAATGCGGACGATGATACGTGCGCGTATCGATATTTGATCGAAATCGTATATGAATTACAATTTAATTGTTTTACAATGTATTATAGGCCGCGCGTCGAATTGAAAAGTTTTCACGAGTGCATTTTTGTTTGCTATATATATATATAATTTGATACACTCTCTTATACGCTACGCAACCAAGTTCGTTCACAATTGGAATCACATGAATTTCTCGCATTCAACGCTATTTCCTTTCTCGTCTCGATTATATCGCGCTTATGCAAACTCCAAACACTCACATATATGTATATATAAGCAAAGAAAATCCCTTAACCAATTCTACTCGCGCGATCCTACACCATCCTTCCTCATAACTTTCGCAAACTCAAATTACAGTTGGCAACCATATAGCGATATCGTAGATTCCGTTTGATTTTGCCGCGCGGGGTGCGCAGCGATCGACAGCCGTCGACGTATGTTGTTGTATATACGCGTGTGCGCGCGCGCGCTTATGTTTGCTCTCGATATAGCAATCGCAATCGAAAGCTTGCGCGCGCTCGCGTTGAAAAAGTCTCGTTCATGCCTGCACACTGCATGAGTATATAACGAGATTACACCTGTCGCGTTATATTGCTATATATACGTGCACCTGCTCGGGAATAATTATTTGTCCAAAGATCAGTCGGTGAACGCACGGCCATGCGGAGTGTGCTCTGCTGCAAATCCAAATATAACTGTGCTTGCCCTCTTCGAAGTGCAAACAGCGTAATTAATTGCGCGCTAGCCCGTGGCCCGCTGTACATGGCAATGGTAGCGCGGCGTATATCGTCATCAATCAATCTTTCGCATTTCGCAATTAAACTGTCATCGATTCGACTCGCATAGTTTGTTCGCCAATTTCTACCTCGTTTCTCATCCCCTATCTCTCTCTCTCTCTCTTTCTCTCTGCCTCTCTTTCACTGTCTGTCTCGGTCGCACTCTCTTTCTCTCCCTCACTCACTCATTTCGTCGCACATTTTTATCTGTCAACCTTTTGTTGCTTGTTCACTCTTCGTGCTTTCTCTTCCTTCTGTTCTCTCTCTCTCTCTCTCTCTCTCTCTCTTCAATTCTGTTCGTGCGTATATCCATTTCGTTGATGTGCGAAGGTGCGGACGCTAGTGAGAGCGCGTGTATAGCGGAATAACCCACGCGATACTTAACGTACTTGTGCTCACGCTCGTCTGACCAATTCGGACTTGTGTTTGCAGTAACCAGGACATTGTCGCTTGATCGAAATGCTATTATTGTCTCAGAGTGTATTGGGTGAATAACACGCGAGTGATAAAGAAACATTAAAAACGCGAAAAATTTTCGTTTAAAATATAGCCAAAATCTTTTGAGAGAAGGACTTGTGTTATTATATAGTCAAAATACTTTGGTAGAAACGGCAATAGCAACGAGTTCACATACCAAAGGTCACGTGGCTCAAATTCTTGTTGTTTAACAGGAGTTTAGTTGTAAAAATTGCAATATTTAGTTACAAATTTTTTTAAATATTTTATAATGTTTCTAGAAATCAAAGAAAACTTGGATTGCAGATTGCATATAATTAAAAATATTATAATTAAAAGTATACAGTGGAAAACAGACAGAAAAGCATCAAATTAACAAAAAAAAATGTTTTCATATAGAATTCACAATGTTTGAAGTTATATCGCATACGACCGCTCTGTAATGTGAGTTGTGCGAGTCCAGTACCTTTGAACTATTGCCAAAAACCATTGCTTCACGATTTCCTGATGCGTATGAGCATCCACGTTTGTATATATATATACACACACACACATTTGTGCGACTATGATACACATCATTCCGCTTGCGTAATGCTCTGTATTGTGTGCTACCTTAACCGTATGCGAGTAAGAGGATTCGCAAAGTGAAAATTCTAAACTAAAGACCCGGGCGCGGAAGTGAAAAGCGCCTCGAGCGGTGGATGAAAAGTCTTGACTACGTTGGCGTTTTTAGACCTTAGATAAATGAATTTCAATACTGGAAAGTAATCTCATAGTGGTGAAACGCTATCGGGTGTATGAGAAGATACTTTTCTTCACGGTGATATATAGTCAATGTTTAAGTTTTAGTGAGTATATATGTATACAAATCATTTTACAAGAAATATTGAACAACAGCTATGGTTACAGAAATAAATCGAATAGAAGTGATAATAGTATTTTTCTTCGCAATAAAAGTAATATAGAAAATACAAACAAAAATTGTGATATTAAAGGTAAATTTCTTTCTACAGAAGTTCGACGTTAACTAATAAAATCTACCCGTGATTTTATTAAGCTTTTATACATAACTCAAAAATGATTGTAGGTGAATCGTAAATATAATTGTACCATATTAATTGACAGTTAATATATTAACTTCAAAATTCACGAAATTACTATAGATTGTAGCCATCTTAATACCTAATGTAATTTTTAAACTTGTACGTTTTACTGTCAATAAACATACCTTTTTTGATCAACATATTATCATCAAGGGATTTTTTACAGTATTTTAGAATGAGTTACTTGACCAACCACATAGATTAATCATGAATGTCAAGTTTTTGTCAATTTATTAATTTGATCGAACCAGCAAAATAAAATATTTCGTTGACTGAGAGGAAGAAGAGGATAACTCGGGCGAGAACGTAAGAAAGTCCTAACTCGGCCGCTTGCTTTTAGATTTTTACGGTTGACTGTACTTTCTCAGACAAATTTCGTACAAATCGGATTTTTTTATCCGCTGAACTTGGAGTCTACTTTTCTGTAAGACAATAAGTTCATGAGCTGGAGACAATTTTCACATTAATAATTCGCTAAATCTGAGGATTTACGGGGCGTACTCTTTCGATTAAAAAAAAGACTTAGGATATTAATATAATAATTTAATATAAACCTTTGGTCTCGCGCTCATGAACTTATTGTACAGAAAAGTAGACTCCAAAATTAAGTTCAGCGGATCAAAAAATCCGATTTGTACGAAATTTGTCTACGAAAGTACAGTCCACTTAGGAATTAGGACTTTCTTACGCGCTCGCCCGAGTTAGCCTCTTCTTCCTCTCAACCAACGATTTGAACTATGTCAGCTGACTATAGCTACCGATAGAAACCATTTGAATACGACTACATATTAAAAAGTTCAATTTTTCATCAAATAAAACTGTCATTTAAACCATAATTATTCGGATAATACCCACAATTTCATTGTTTTATGCGATTTTATACCATGGCAGATGATAATAAAGAAGTTTGATATTGATATAAAATTTATTTAACTTTATGAAATTTATGAAAATTTATCATTGCTTTATCCGAGTAAAGTCGTATTCATTAATATTCATTGGATTCGTGTAAATGCGTCTTTTACAAACATTTTCCATTATTTATTTTTATACGTGCTATTATTATTAGCTATATATACACGCAATTTTAATAAGCTTTACATTTCCGATATGACACGTCAGACATTTTTTTTTATGTTTTAACGAACCTTCGTTAATGAATATTTATACGTAACTGATTATATTACGAGCATCATTACGTCATCGATGAAAAAGACATCGGACGTGACATTTATATTATTACATCGCTTTAATGATTCTTGTTTTAATTAGCGTTTATGCAGAAACGAACGAGATATCGACGAGGTAAAAAATTAAAAAATTAATTATAATGTATTATCGATGCCGAATCAACAGAATCCATTGTCTGGAAAATTATAAATTCGTATACTATTGTCTTGTAAAATTTCGTTACACGTCTTGCAGAAAAAAGAAAATAAATTAAATGAATTCTCGAACCATATACACATATATATTTTACAACGTGTATGACAAAGTTTGCCCCAGTTTACAAAGAGATGGAGAAATATGAGCTTATATTCATTTTCCAGTGACTCTGGCGTTTGCACGCAAATAAACCAACAGCTAGCTCATTACTGATGTCATTATCTGTTGTTGTATGCACCTATTGCGTTACCACTTCAAAATAATATTCGCGCGCGTCTTCTACGACTTTCCATAGCTCGGTAACAGCTGATAAGATCTGTGCGTAACTGGGCTATACACGAGCGAGGTCATCACGAGCATGTATGTGAGTTCGACATGAACCTCGTAACGTAATAATCCGTGAGAGATTATGGGCATAATAATTAGCGAGAAATCAATTACAAAATATTCCCTGTGTTTGAGTTTTGTATAACCGTGAACGTTACTGATCGTTCTGGATAAAGGGTAGAACAAATTGCCCGTGGATAGGTCAACGTTCAGTCATGAGTAATAATAGCAACTTGTTTCACTGTTCAAGAAAAAAAAATGAATTACACGTTGAATATAGAATTATTGAACTATTGTGCAGTGGTATTTTGTGCAATAATTGAATTACTCATCAATTGCTTAAAAAAAAATTAATTGAGTATTAAACTTTTTATGCTTTGTAATTATGATAATGCCTTGTGAGACATTCATTTACATTTACTGATGTACAGTTTAGTTTTTAAAGAAAATGCAAGCTTAATGAATTGATATTGTGTAATACATTAAGTATATAAAAAGCGAGTATTCGTCAGCTTGAAATTTTATTTATTTATTTATTAAACCAGAACAAATTTACATAGAGTAAAGTCCTCAGAGGTAGATACAAACTACCTGTAC
>JAWWEQ010050371.1:0-11700 GCA_035583055.1 Torymus tubicola
TTTAACTATAATTAATAGTTATATTTATTATAAAATTATATTTAAAAATATTGAAATATTGTTAATTTTCTAATAAATGGAGTTATTACTACTAAATCGATACATCAGATTCTGATGATTTATCGGACTGAGGCGACGAATTTTTAATAATCAAGGATCCGAGCAAAGAGGAATTGGTTAGTAAATATGAAGAGTACGAAGAGGAGAGAGAGCGAACGCAACGAGAGGAACCGAAGGAACGAGAGAAACAATGTCAGGAGGATCAAGTAATGTCCTCAACAAGTGAGTTAAGCATAAATGAAAAGAGAGATGTAGAGCGGAGAGAGCGAGAAAGAAAAGATTTAGAAGTGGAAAGTGCCAGAGAAACGCAAGAAGAGCGACAAGAAAAAGAGAGGAGATAGAAGAGAGGGCAATAAGCTTGATTCCCGAGCAACGCAAGTAACGAGAAAAAAAGGGAGACGAGAGAGCAAGAAGAGAGAGAAATATGCTTAATTCGCGAACAACGCAAGCAACGAGAAAGAGAGGCAAAGAGAGGCAAGAAGAGAAAGAAATATTTTTAATTCGCGTTCAAAAAGAGAGGGAAATATGCGCAATTCGCGAGACACGAGAAAGAGAGGTGAGAGGGTGGGACCAACAAGAATTGTATTCACTAGCTTTCGTTATCAACTACAAATCAAATAATAATAGTCTAAATAACTTATATCTTATTAATCAGTTAAGATCATAAGCAAAATAGCTAACGTCACCGTTAACCAGTCACGGGTTTCATTAAAATGATCTTGATCAATCTCAATGGTTTCATTTTGGCTTTATATTCCCCTCATCAATTTTTAAGAAATATTATAGTAATCAAATAAGATATGACTTAACTTAGTTTTGTTGAATAAGGCGCCGTTACGGAAGATGAAGATAAAAGAAATGAGAGACACACTAAAGAAAACGATAAATTTATCATTTATTTGAAGTGTGCTTTCATAATTTCAATACAATTTTTTTGGACTGCGCATTAGAAGTGTCGCAACAGTCGATGCGTCGACTAGTGAAGAGTAGGAGCCTGGGATCAGGCATTCCGGCAGTGGATGCGCAAGAAAAAACGTCGCTACAGGTTACTTTGGAAAACCACGACTATGAATTAATGTAGTTTTTCTTTTGTCACTACTCCAGGATGAAAGTCAATTTTCTTGCCATCAAACATGGTTTGCTCGACTTATTTGAATTACTTACCCAACCCAACCCAACCCAACCCCTTTTCCAATTCGGCAATTGACGAAATATGTTGGGCTGTAGAGGGAAACACTCACCTGTCTCGCCATTGTTGTTGATTAGGTATTTTTTCATAAGAATTTCAAAACTCGATGAATTTTGTTGATATTATGTTATCAAAATTATTGTCAAAAAAGTTTTTTTTTTCATTTTGGTTCCATATCTGGTCTTGTCAAGCAACTGGAAAATGAACGTCAAAAACGTGATAAACGATAACATTGCTAAGTGTTGAAAATAAATAAATAAATGAATTAAATTTGCATAAATGTATATAAACTAGTTTAAATTTAGACACTAGTTTATCTATTGCTTATTTGTGGTTAAGTAAAATGTGTAAAATTAAATTTTTAACTTAGCAGAACGAAAAATATTTATTTATTCCATGGCTATTTTCTTATGACGACGAAGCCAGTGTGATATTTACACAAGTAGTTTTATACATACATTTTACAATCAGGGAACTTATTCCTATTTTTAGTTTCTGTTATTCACAATCTTTCTTATTCTATAGAACACACGCTTAATTACAAAAGTTAAAACGTTTTACCATTTCTAAATGGGACATTTCAATGCTTCACGTAAATATATATATAGGCCTCTCAGCATTTGTTGAATATTACTCCACCGATAACGCATCCAAGATTCTCTTCCATCGAGTCAATACGCGACCACGTACCTTTACTAGGGTCATAAACTTCTATGGTTGAAACATTGCCATCATCGTTCCGTCCCCCAAGCGCCCACAGTTTTCCTGCTAGTGCGCCAACTACACAAAAACTCCTTTTATCGTTCATAGGTGCCGCGCTTTCCCATCTGCCAAATGAAATTAGAAATATATTAACGAAAATTTTACGTTTTTACGAGGATTATTGTTGCCAACGAACCTATTTGTTTCTGGATCGTAACATTCGACGGAGTTCAAACATGAATCACTGTCTTTCCCACCGCAAATGTAGATTTTATTATTCAAAACTACCGCAGCAGCCGCATAACGGCTGTTTTGCATTCCAGAAATACTTGTCCATTGGTCTGTTTCTGGATCGTAACGTTCCACCTAAATAAATAAATAATGATGAAATTGATTTTTCCATGTTATATTTATTTAATCATTATTACTATGACTGTACTTATGAATAATTTTCATTGATACATAGAAAAATTGTAACAAAAACAATAATTTTTTTCCTATCAAATTAGATGGTAATACCGGATTATAATTGAACATCATATGAAAAAATAAGAAAACAAATGTCTGTTTCTTTTAATAGAATTACGTTTTTTATAACAAGAAAATTGCAAAAAAGCTTCCAAGAATGTATTATTTTCATCTTTACCAGCCAAGTTATTCTTGTTTTACTATTTCATAATATTACATTTGTGCCTGCTAGTGCGCAAAGCAGGTGATTCACGCAAGAGTCGCGCTGCGCTCGTGTTGCGTATACTATTTTTTGACACAGCGTGCGCAAAATAGCGCCTCTCGCGCTTGCTTTCAGTGCGCAAAGTGGCACTTTTACGCACGGCGTGTGCAAAAGTAAATTGATCTGCGCATGCGCAACTTTTGCGCACGCAAAACAAGCATGAAAAGTCGAGTTTTGCACACTCCGTTAAAAAAAAAAATTTTAACCATGACAAAATAGAAAATGTTCTGTAGTAGGTGAACTGACTTATTAATTGCGAGATTAGTAAAAAATTTTTTTTCATAGCGATATTCGCTTGGACCAATAATAATTCTGATCTCTGGTATTGCTGCACGGTTCGAATATTCTAGCGTTTCTATCGCTTGGGTTATAGGTATATTACTGTTTATCTGCTCAACGCGATGATGCAAAGGGTGGATGCCATCTATTATAAAAATGTTTGCTCCGTGACGAGAGGACGAATTTCCCCCAAAAATCATTAATAATGTGATATTTAAATGGATAGTTAAACTTGACCTAAATAGATAGGTTTTCGTCTATATGGAATTGTCTCGTGCACAACCGAATCTCAATGGACTCGGAAGAGGGACTGGATATACGCATGCGATCTTCAAGAAAATTTTTAAGAAAACAAGTCTTTATATCGCCATCAAATTGAATTTGTCTAGCTAATATTTTCTAGCAATAAGCGCTCGAACCTGTTATGTAATATTCGTCTAGTTCGCTACTCTTTGCGAGTTATTCCGCCTGGCTAAATTATCATCTGGACGAAGATGCTCGCAATTGGTCGGATTCACCTGGTCGAGGATTCGCTCGCCTGGCGGTGCATCTACTCGCTCATCGCATATCTATCTCTTTTGCTTATAGTGTGCGTGCGCGACTCCCGACACTCTCTGTATTTACTGTGTACTTCGCGAGGTTTGCGACGGGCTCGTTTTCACGTTACACCCTTATCGAAGAAATTTAAGATATTTCTCAAAGAAGCATTACTGACGACTGTCGAAGAACCACCATCAATGCAGCCCCCGATTGCGTAAATATGTCTTCCGAAAGTAATGAATGTAATATATCTACGCTTTATGTTCATTGGACTAAGATCCTTGAACTGATGAGTCCTCAAGCAAATCCTTAAGCACTTCGATCCAGAAAAGATATATACATGGTCACCTAAGGCTTGTATATCGTCGCTGAAAATTGAAAATGCAATTATAAATTTCAAGAACCCATATATCAATTCAAATAAAACTTTAATAATATTTAACCAACATACCAATCATTGACTGAAGTTATTTTTTCCCATCTTTTATCTTTAAAATCATAAAAATGTAGGAAACTCGAATGACATAAATACATTCGTTCTTTGTACACAGTACTACAATAAATATACTTTTTATTTTCAAATGGAATTGACTCCCATTTACCTAAAAATATTGTAAAAAGTTATACAGAGATTACATTACAGAACAATTTTGAAATGCATAATATAAACATAGTATATCTATATATATGGAACTTTTCTTACAATGTGTAATAATATCTCATATTGTTATATGTTGAGCTTAAGTATACTTTATTATTTTTGTGGCCTAGATTTTTTCGCCAAGAATACGTAATTTTGGAACTCAAAATTGTAATCATTGAGTATCTTGCATACACCGCACAACAAACTGGACTTATTTTTTTACATAATAAAATCGTTTCTCTGCAGTAGTGAATCGAGTAGTTAAAAAACTTCTTCCTACATTCATTAATATAAACTTGAAAATAAAAGGGTAAATGTTGTAATTGCGTATTAAAACCCTTCATAATTTTTATCAGACCATAAATTCAATAAACATCAAAGATTTAACGACTCAATAAATATTTTGAATTTGGTTTTTCTTGTCGGTTCCTTCAAAAGTTGTGTGAGTCTGAAGTTGAACTAAACTTTATGTGGTCAATGGTTGGGTCATTTGTTAACCTTTTGTCATCGGTTTTCTGAATTTTAAACTCAACTTAAAGTTCACGTAACTTTCGAAAGAATCAACATTATCTAATTCTAAAAAAAGATTTGGAAAGCTCTGGCCCTGATAGAAAATAACCCAATTAAAATGGCTTGTCTACTAATGGCAGCTAACGGTTGGCCAATTTTTCGGGCCAACGGAAAGCAAAAATATTGACCAATAAAAACAGTAAGAAAAAATAAGAAATATAGATACGCAAACATGATTTAGTTATAAAAAGTCATAAAAAATAAGGCAAAGGAATAATAAAAATATTGTACGGGAGTTAGGAGTAAGGTTATTTTGAGGTTAAATGTATGAGAATAAAAGCGCACATACATAAGATATTTCAGGTGAAATCAGCAGCTCAAAATTTGTTTTCACTATTGTGATAATTTAAAGTTAAGCGTCAAAAAATCGCTTATAAATCGATGGAAACTAGAGCATGTCTATTTTAATGTATTTTCATTGTTTAAATTTAAACTATAATAACTTTGGATAGATTCAATATTTTTCAATTCTGATAAATGCAACAAAAAGTTGGCACTTTTTACTTTTAATTTCATTGTTTACAATTATATGTATGCTTTATTTAAACTAAGTAATAAACAAATAAAATCAAGTAATTTTGACAATATTTACTTAAAATGCCACTAAAAATATCGATAACTCGAGTTTATCGAATCTTTAGGGTCTAATATTCCATCTTTCATCTTCTTTTAGTATCCAAAAACATATCTCAATGTTTCAGCGAAATCCGTGATTTGGAGGTCTGACTCTCTACTAGTTAGTTTTTATGAAAATATCATGTTCCTAGATTTTTAGACCAATATTTCAATAATTACAAAAGTTATTGCACTTCAAAAATTGTTTTTTTTTTCAATTTTTGGTGAAAACTCAACTTTTACCATTTTTTTACTCAAATCCTGATCCAGATTAATTAATGTTAATATAGTATGAATGTTATGTTAATAATTAGTTAATGTTTTTTAATTGATGAACTCCCTGAAACCATTTAAGTATCTTTGATTTTCAGTCGGTCAGCTGAAATTCACTATTCACATTACCTGTACAAGGATCAAAGATTTTTATCGATGACGAAAAGAGTTGAACCATTACAATACGTCCTTTAGTCTGGCTAAGGCATTGGTTGCCAACATTATCAGCCATTGTTTCTTGGTTTTCCGGTGTTCGTCGTAAGATTATATCATCTACTAAATCTCTGATAATAATATATATATATGAAATCATTAGGCTATTGGTAATATTTAATATATGGCCGAATTCATCGCAGATCAGGTGGTCTACGTAGGCCTACATCACCGATCATTTTCAAATTTTAGTATATTATTTTACTCAAAAAATGATTTGACGCATATTTTTTAATTTTTAAGTTGTATAAAAACTGCATACGTTACGCGATGCCAAAGATTTCAAGAAAATCCTTGTGAAAATTTTTTTTCAATTTCATTTTTCATTTATTACTATGATGTAAACTTAGGATCGGTGGAAAGTATAAGGGAGAGCATATAGGTTAGGTTTGGAATGAAATATTGGGTACTTAAATAATTTTTCGCTGTTTACTCACAGATGCTGTTAACAGTCCGTGTGCGTGTAGTTTAAGACGGTAACGCACCTATATAGAAGAACTGTAAACAAGATTTAAGATTCGGTATATTTCATTTTATCGCAGTATTATTAACAACATTAAAATCAAAAAATAAAATACATCAAACGTAAAACATATAAAAGCATACAAGTAGTAAAAGTAATGTGCACGAATTTTGTGAGGACTGTATACTTATGTGCACTATTTACATGCACGCAAAGATAAAAACACTTAGATTGATTGATACAGCATCAAATACAATCGTTAAGCTTACTTTTTTTTAGTTTTATGGCTTTAGCGTTCGCATTTCCACAGTAAAATCCCCAACTCTTACATATAAATGTAGATAGGTGATTGGGTCCTCTATCACCGCAAAAAATTGAGTAAAAAAATGGCTTTTTCTAAAAAGTGCATAGCTCGTGCACTTTTTAATTTTATTCAATATAACGTTAAGAACGTGAGAGAAGACTTAAAATGCAGTTAAATTATGTGTAATACATTGAAAAATTTTAAAAAACTAATGCAACAGTAGTTATTCAAAAAACGACAATGAAAAAAATTTTTAACTAGGTTTTTCTTCAAATTTTTTATATCGCGTAACGTATAGAGTTTTGGTGCAACTCAAAAATGAAAAAATACGCGTTAAATCATTTTTTGAGTAAAATAATATACTAAAATTTGAAAATGATCGGTGATGTAGGCATACGCGAAACACCTGATTTGAGCTATACCTTAGTTCGCATTCCGACAATTTGGCAGTAATTTCGTCTTTGCAAATGAAATTCTGTACATCTTTGAAAGACATTGAAGAAAAGTCAGCGCATCTCATCAGTTCTGACAGATGAATTTTTCTGTTATTAAAATTATTTGTTAACCATGTCATGATGATTTCAAATAATTCAGACAGCGAAAAAATAGAGTGTCGTAAGTCATTGACAATTAGTACGTCTGTGAGTAAGTTAAATTCTATGTCAAGAAAATCCTTGGTCCGTACTAAACTATGAATGTTCTGACACATAAATTTACACGCCTCTTCTTTTAATGAACTGCAACTCAAAGCTACCGCCAGGTGATATATTTTGTAGACATTTTGTATTCGTAAAGTTGATAGGAGAAATTCTTCACATTTCTGCTTAATACCGGTCAATTCCAGATAATCAGCATCTTTGATGAGGCTCTCGACGTTATCGTCTTTTATAGTGATTTTACCAGTGTAAGCAAATGCAATAAGAATTTCTACATTTCTGAAAAAGTAAATTTATTTTGTACATTATTGTAGTTTGGATAAAGTCTTTATTTTTATGCGAATCTTTGTAACGAGCACTCAAGGATCGTCGGTAGAGTATACAATATTATATGAGCGGAATAACAAACGTACAGGTAAAAGACATGATTGCTTAGCGTTTACATTAAAAAGTCATAGTAGATAGCATAGAATAAGCTCGTTTATTTATAGATTTTATAGTATATTGAATTTCATGGAGTTCAGGAGCATATGTGCATGCTCATTTACCTGTACAAACGCGTATTCGATAAATTGATTAGTATTATTTTTGCTTCATACGGTAACATTTATTATTTTATATGGGCATATTTAGGAAACTTTCAAATTTCTATAACAACAAAATTAATTGATTGCTATGAAAAAAATAAATATTTAATGTGAAATGATTAATTTACTCACGAAGTTGTTAGATTGTTCATTGTTATGATTCCCGTATTATGTTCTTGAAAATTATTTAAAAACATTGCTTGAAAATATGGAATCGTTGCTGCAAGAATGTTTTTGTGAGCACGAAATTTTTGTCCATTCACCTTGAAGAAATATATATAATTAGTTATGAATTGTAAAACTTTATATTTATTATTTTTAAATTAAAATCAATAGATGGAATACATTAGAAAGTTGAGTTATTTATATAGATATAAGTAAATTCGAATACATGAGATTTATATAGGAATCGGATAGTTAGAATAAATACAATCACGATCGCACTATACGCAAGTAATCTTTCTAAGAAGGTGCACCGTCATGCACTATGCAAATATCAATAATGCTCCCGAATATACTAGATCTCCAAATACATAGATAATAACATACGCGAATTTGTATACGCAATTCGAAGCCTATTCAAGCGCGCCCTATGCGTAATTACAATATGGCCCTCCGTCGGTGGCAATGAGCGTACGCAATTCGAAGAATATCGTTGCAGAATAAAGAAAAATCGATATTGTTATACTACAACACATATTTTATGTTTTTATTCTACACACGATTTTTGTAATCCATAGTCAAATCATACAATACATCCGATTTTCAGCTGCACGTTATGGCACAGCACACATACCCACACTTAAAATTAAACAATAAATTCCATAAAATAAATTATTTCAAAACAATAACAAGGGTTAATTCTTATCAGTTATAAATTCTCCCTTCTTTCCCCCATGATAGATGCTTGAATAGATACCGATAACTGAGGAGGCACTAAGTTACGAGGATACTGGACTGTAGCTGATCTCTTCAACCTGAATATAACGTATTCATCATCCCGGGCCCACAACGTTTTCGCAAAAGTGACACCAGTGTGTTAATGCCTGCGAGATACGATGTACGTTTTTAAAATTAACTACTGGACATGAAGATTTTCCAAATGTTGATAAATTGTTTTTAAGATGAAATAAATTGTCTGAATAAAGAGATGGTAATGGCAGCTCAGAAAAAAGAAGCTTTAGATTTTTATGTATAAATGATTATATTATTTCTGGTTAATATTCACTTTGTGTAACTTTTGAAAAAATTAAAATTTTCAAAAATTAAATAAAATAATAAATCTCAATCGATCAATCATGAATTGATCGTACATACACACAAGTGTACGCAAACATATTTTTTAAAAGGATTATATAACGCATCAGAATGTTTTTAGATAAGATAATGCTTCCAACTTTATGACAAAAATACATTATGCCAAAAACACGATGTCTTATAAAAATATCAGAATTCTAAGAATTGCTAATCGTATTTCCGACTTTTTTTATTGTCAATTTGGTTCGTGCAACTAATTTTCACTTTAAACTTTGCAAACACATATGATCTTAACAATGTTTTCATTATAAACTGTGTTTATGTTTAGATAATAATGTAAACGAGTGCCTAAACTTGATTCGATTCACGCAATAATTCTATGAAATAAATACACGAATAAAACTTTTCCCTCTATTTTACACGTACCTCTATAGTAACATCGCACAACTGATCTCGCTCTCTCATGGATGTTAAGAGAGAAAAGTGGTTGATGGGTCGTTCATATATTATCTCCTTCATTTTCTTCGATTTTCGGTTTACCGTACACCAACAAAAACTATATTTTACTTTCTGTTGAGGACGCAGGTTAAAAAGAGAGCAACACAAATGCAAGATAAATAAAAAACTTTATTAATATAACAAGCACAATAAGTTGAAATCGTACTTGTAGCAGTACATGCTTCCGACTTGGATGTCAAGTGTGATCTAAGCAAAGGCGGCGATCGCCTCGGCCGGCAGCGCTCGTATCGTGCAAAACATTCTGTTAGCTATATATATATATATATATATATATATATATATATATATAGAGAGAGAGAGAGAGAGAGCGTGTTCTCAAATAGATCAAGTTAAACCTTTGAATACTTTCTATCTATAAAAATGATTGACAAAGAAAAAACTTCAAAGGGGTTTCAAATGTTACTGTCGTACTTGCAACAGCAGCAGCGTTAAGTATCTCTTGTAAAATGAAAAACGCTCAGAGTATATGTTTACATTAACCACGAATCGGTTTGTCTGATAATGTTGATCTCCCGCTTTTACTATAGTGTGATGTGAAGACAGTCAATTTCCGATCGATTCACGAACGCGGACTATTTAAGTTTACTTGAATATAAGCATTAAAATACTTTCTCAGCACGTAAATTTTATAATTAAATTTTTAATTGAAAGGCACAATCTCTCGATCAAGATATTATACTCATAAGTGCACATACTGCTCTAGCGGAAATAATAAACGTAAAAAATTGAAAAAATATACTGTAAAGAATATACTTCACGAAGCGCGTCGATAAACACTGCTCACGTAATGAGAAAGACTCTATAGGTAGAGAGGGGATAGGACTATATATAGATTGATAAGAACGTAACTTAATATTCCTGCCTACTTTCTTTTATTTCAGAGCGCGCCTACTAATATACATAAAACAGAACGTTTCATAAATTGTCCTCGATTGTTATTCAAAACGAGTTTATGAAAGACAATTTTGAGTGAGTTTTTTTAACACTAAACCTTATTACTATAAATTATGGTTATACAAATTATATTAAAACATTGTGTAGCTGGTTATTTAAATCGACACTTGCTCTTATTGAAGGGCCCATACATAGAATACGACTATAGAGCGCTCTCGTAAAAATTTTTTTAAATAAGCTTGTAATAAAAAATCCTTGAATTAATCTTAATATAAAATAAATATATATTTTACTGTAATATTGTACTAAATATTTGAATAGCATTAATATATTTCATGAATAAATATGATCACAAGAAAATTCAATAACAAGGAAAATTCTATCAAAGAAAAATATTTGAATTTCTAAATTTTGATTGGATTAATAATATTTTCCTAGAAAAAATCTAAATAAACAAAGAAGAAACATAAGTACACACAAATAACAGGAAAATAATTATAGAATTGATAATATAAAGTTTATATAGTAATCTTTATTGATTATACTTTGTAGAAACAGGCGTTATTGTTGGATATTTGAACATCACTGCCTTACAGTTTTAATTATTAAATTAAAATGTATATTCCAAAGCTTGAAACTGTTAATTTTTCCATGAAATTGGTATTTAAATGCTGTAGCTTCTGGAAACTATTCATAGTTTGTACTAAAAATGTCAAAATCTATGTTAAAGGGATGCCGAAGTTAGATGTACTCGGAGAAAAAAATGATAAATACAAAAGTTTTAGAGTTTAAAGAGAGCCACCTAATGGTATCAACGACTTTGACCTTGAACGCAATTTTTAAGGTTATTTCAAGGTTAAAGGTGTTTTTTTAATGGAAACTGCTATTTTTGACCCCAGAAATGGAAAGCGCAGAAAATTTGTGAGAGTACTTATCTGAACGTAAAATTTTCTATTCTTTCCATTTCTGGGGTCAAAAATAGCGGTTCCCATTTAAAAAAAACCACTTTGACCTTGAAATAACCTTGAAAATCGGTTAACTTAAATAAATATACATCTATAAGATAGAGCTATATTTTAAAAATAATCGTCCGATTTCATTGATTAAATATTTATAAGAAATTATTAATATCATCAGAGACATCGAGCGAACAAATTATCCGATTTAACCACGTTGATGTTTGTTTGACAACATCGATGTTGGAGT
>JAWWEQ010050372.1:0-11700 GCA_035583055.1 Torymus tubicola
ATAGTTGGCTTTTTCGAAACTGATACATAAGCTACACTATATATATGACGTAGGCGCTATTGACTTTTTTTTTTTATAAATCGAATATATATTTAATTAATAATTATACGCAATACGCTACGTTCATGACAATGGCTTCTTACCTTCATTCAAAGTCATCTATACTTATACACCATGTCCATATATAAATTTCCCAATGAATTCTGTAAAATATTATCCAACGATATTACATCAACAACCAACGTATCATCTACAACAATCTTTCAGAAAAAAAGAAACTCCGCGCACCATATATCTATTTATACATACAAAACGCAACCCCTCGGCAATCATCATCTGTATACAACATAACGTTCAGTACAACAACCTCTTCTCTCCCATAGATGACGACAAATCGATGGCCCGTATTCGCGAATATATATATATATATATATATACATAGACATCTCGCGCAGTTCTCTCGTCGCCGACGACGTATATATAGGCTTGTATTATGCATCTCTTTCTCTGCTCTGCTCGTATAGCAAGCAAGGCAGTATCGAGCTCTGCGAGAGTTCTTATACAGGAAGTAATTATCCCTCTGCGAGAGGGGGAGGAAAGACGGAGAGGATCGTTAAAGCGGTTTTATCCGTTCGCGGGACGTTGGTATAGGTATATAGAGCTTTATATATATATACTCGCGGTGTGTGTGCGAGGCGATGAAATGAATTTTACAAGCTGCGGCTTGTTAGCGTATCGTGGAGTGTATGTAGGTGTGTTACGTGTATTGGTAAGCGCGGGAGTGTATGGGTATTGCGCGGATTTGAAGAATTGTTTTGATTTGAGGTTCGTGCGTGCGGATTTCGACATTAATTGGAAAATGTATAAGGGGAAAATTTTCATTGTTTTTTATAGTAATTTTTCGTAATTATATATCAACGAAAAATTATTATATTCCTATGGGAAAAATTTACATTTTTCGTTGATGTAATTGCTAAATTATAGTATATACAGAATATGCTAATTTTTCCCTACATTTTTCTATATATCAGTGAAATTATAACAGCATCGAATAGCTGCAATGGACAAATTAATTGCAATAATTTTTTTAATATATCATATTGCACTCCAACCTTACCTACCCATAATGCATTTCACAGATCACCCAACAACTTACATAAAAATCCAATACAATATTACTATACCATCGTTCAACTAACTCTACCACTATACCGGTACACAAATACAAAAAGTAAATTAATCGTTTCCCCTTTGCCTGTCAAAAACTCGCCATAGCAACTCCGCATACGCGTATATATATATATATATAAAACGTGCCGAAAATCAGGCGCCTATGCTACGCCCGGGTCCCCCTCTCACGACGACAGGTATGTCATAAGGCGATATAGATTCCCAGAAGACTGACTTGCTCGTCGCGCATACAGAATAGCTCTGCACGCATCAATAGGCGAGCCGCGGCCGCGCCACCGCAATGCTTGTGTGTGTGTGTATAAAAGTATATGTATATACGTGGTTGGTGAGGTTCGGTTATGGTTATATAGGGACACGTGTGTGTATGTGTGTGTGAGGAAAATCACGTAATGGAATTAGTTTGTTTTTTTATATTATTTTATGTGTACCTTTGTATGTGCATCATTTTAAAAAGTAACTTTGTATCAGATAAGTACATCCTATTATACTATGTATAGGAGGGAGAAAACACACAAAAATAAAAAAAACCGTAAATTTTTCTATAACCGCCCCCCGTCTATTTTAATTTTTCTATCTTTGACAAACCACAAGCTAAATCTCACCTAACCAGAAACCCGATGGCCAAAACTCGCACCACTGACATCATTCGAAATCTCTCACACTTCTCGTCACATATAATTACCCCAACTAATTGAACCACGCCGCATGATTAATTAATCTCACTCGCTGTTTCAAATTTCGGCCAATCAAAATTTTCGTGTATATAGTTATATAGACATCGCGCTGTGGTGCACACTTGCGCTGTCATCGTTTATTTATAAAATGATCGTTTTTAATTCTCTCTTATCCCAACCCTGTACTCATACACTCTCACAGTTATATATCCGTCGAGAATATATATCCCGCGCTACGTTTAAAACTGTCGCACACCACCAATCGTCCATAGTCCATATTTAGCCCGCGTATATATATATGTGCACACTACTAGTAGTATACAGTATAGCAGTTAACGTGTGTCTATATAAACGCGAGGCGAACTCATATACATATATATATACACGGTAGTATATTCGATAATTTGCATACAAATTACTCGGTACGGAAATTAAAACGGACTAGACACTTTCGGTCATTTTAAAAATAACGTTTCTCGTTTAGCGTGACGCGAGTGTGTCAGTATATTATATGAGAGGCCTGATGTATATTAATGTTAATCTGTCATTATTTATCGTGTATACATATATACATCAGGACATGGGTATGCGAATAAAATGTGTAGTTATGGCTAATTACAGGCGCTGTGAGATGTGATTCATGCGCGTAACAAGTCGAACGAAGGGAGCTGCAGGTGTATATATATGTTTATTAATCTATTTCGTACAATTAGACAGTTTAATTGCGAATGAATATATATATATCAATTGGAAATCCATTTCCGTACCAGTAAACCGTTTATAAATTACATATATCTTTCTGAAAAAAAAACCTTATACTTTATTCGCACACCCTTCTAATTTCTAATAACTCATGCTAATGAACGATCACATCTATATAATCGTTATACCGTTGCGACAAAATAACACTCGAAATCTGCATACAGCCTTCAACCGTACATCATACTTTTCCTAAACGATCGCATTAAATCTTTCTCTGTCTGGTGTGATCGGTATAGATATACGATCGATCGCAATTATTTTTATTGCGTATCTAATGTCTATACTGCAAGTGGCACGAGCCAATCATCAGCGAATCATGGCACGCCGCCCGATTAGCCGGAATAGGAACCGCGCACGCGCAACAATGAACAATTAAAATACAGCGAGGTAGATGGAAGAGGATGAGACGTAAAGTCAGCGGGAAGTTTTTTTTGTTTGAGTTATATGGTAGCGTTTAGGTTTATTTTGATAGATTTTGGTAATAGTAAATCTGATGTTGGTCTAATTTAAGAAACGATTAGTGCTAATGTAAGAACGATTAGAAAACAGACAAAAATTTTTTTTAAATTTTTTTGTGTTTAAAAAAATGTGTCATATCGCATTCTAAAACATTGAAAATATTCCATATAGAAATTGATTATAACTAGTAGAACACCTAATGAAGTAGAAGTAGAACAATTAACAAACTTAATGGTATATCATACACGATCGGACGATCCTCAATATTGTACCACATCTACACGCGATCAATCACTACCCCGATCACTCGATTAATTAAATTTCAATTCACCTACATATAACTTTCCAAATCCATCAAAACCACTTAAACTTTATATACAACCGATCAAAGAGAGAGAGAGAACCTATATATTCCCCCACTCTGCATAATTTATAACCAATCGATTCGAATAATAGCTCAATCGATACTACACACACTCGCTATTCATACGCTAATTATACCTGCACGTTCTTTTTCTCTCTCTCTCTCTCTCTCTCTTCTTTGTTAATCAACACCTACACGCGCCATTTCCGTAAGCGCTTGCGCCTATAAAGATTGCTAATGTCGATCGCGGTTACGAAAGCAATTTTACAATATATAAGCCGATGGCTATATGATTTAGCAAGGATATGTATATTATATATGTATACTATATAGAATATATAAGACGCAGGGTCGCCCGATTTATAACGTCTGCCAAAAAGCGCAATGACGAGCGAGTTTTATCAATTCGCGTCGCACGTGCGTGATTTTCATATATATATATATATATATATATATAGGTGAGAGGATATAAGATGATGCGAGGCTGTATAGACCAAGGAGTGGCAATTCACGCATGCACGCACACGCGGGCGTGAAATATTTATGCGTGATTAATTGGTACTTTCGACTGTTTTTTTTTTGTTTTAGGTGACTCTATTGTATAGCGTTATGTTTTTGTTTGAGATATTGTACATAATTAAGGAGCTGTTAATGGATTTGACGATTGAGAGAGAAGAATATTGGAAAAGAATATTGTGTATATACTATATTGTGATGCGGTTGATTATTATTTATTAAGGTGACGATAAAAGTCAAATTAAATGCGTGTAAGAACGATTATAGCGCGGTTTTAAGAATGCTAATCAGGTATAGTATATAATAGTACAGTAAGATACGCATACACACATATACGAGGCGACAGAACGGAATGACTCATCACCTGCACACACACACAGACACACGCACGCAATCGTGTCAATTTAAATTGATTAGCTGAAATATTATTATTGGCATAAATCATCGAGAAGGCACGAACAATTATCCTATTGTCCACGCAATATACACACATTGCAACTGTATACATATACATACACCGCGCTGCAGTATACAACTAAATATTCAAAATTCCGCATGTTACGCATGATATGCTACGTATATATACATGTGATTCTCGCTTGCGTAAACAACAATATAATATCCGGACGTTAACGCGGCTAATTTACGACATTCTATATAATATAACAACGTATAGCGGCGCGTAATGGTGAAAGACTAGTAGTTAGAATATCTTTTGTATGCTAAGTCAAAACTCTCTCTCTCGCGCGTATAGGCGACGACGAAGAGTAAGTATAGTGACGATGCTAATCGCGCGTATACACGGTTATTATATATACATGTATACATATACTAATAATATCTATTTCCTATACATACACGCGTTTCGTTTATATATACATATATTCGACAGTTGCATAAGAAATTGGAATCAAATTGCATTTGCGGGCGCGCACGCGAAGAGAGAAACAAGCGCGATTATAACTATTTGACCTCCCACACGTGTTCTCGTTTCGAGCGTTATATAGTTGTGTATATAGTGGAGGAGTGGTTATATAGGGAGTGGAATGCGAGTGATGTGTATGTATATGCGTCTTGCGTTGGTTTTAATTGAGATGATGATGATAGTTGCATAAGAAAATGGAAGTATATATAGACGCATCGAATTCTAGAAAAATGACCTTTTCTTTGTATTTGTATGTATAAAGAAACGCGGTCTTTTATTAATAAACTATCTATATATACCGTTATTTTTACATATATAACGAATTATAATTAGTTATGGATCAGCTATAGAGTAACATTGTGTAAATTTAAAACTTTTCTATATAACCAAGTCGATATTTATATGACACATTCGTATATTTAAAAAAAAATCGGATATGTAAAAAAAAACCGTCACGTCTGTTATATTCAATGCTAATCCCGCGTTTCTTTCCCAATCAATATAACCACAATTTCATCGAATCACCCAAACCAAATTTGCATTCCAAAAGCCAATCTCACTCACTCTCATTCACCATTTACCGCACAATTAACCATTACACGAAACTTCTACACATATATATCTCAACACCAAAAGAAACCACTACACAACCGTCGGCGCGCTCTTATACAAAAGGTGTAGTGATTCCACTCTCTCTTCCGATGCGTCATTACATTAATGGCTCGGTAATTTATGCACCGTGTCTCGCCTTTTTTTTTCACTGTTTGTTTGTCCTCTCGTTCTTACGTACAAACTATAATACAAAGCGCGCGTATAGAGGTATATAGACATCCATGATCATCGAAGTTTCCTCGACGAGTATAAGCGCGGAATTCGAATGGCATGTGTATTATATAGGGGTATATGTGAGCTCCTGCTACGTGTGTGTATGTGTATGTAAAGAACGAGGCAGCAATGAGTCACACGATTTCGGAAGCGACGCGCGCGCGCGAGGCGACGGTAGTGCGCGCGAGTTTTACGAGGTGGCTGAACCCGTGCAGAGTTTATATATCCAGTGGTCGAATGTGCGTAGACGAAATATAAGAAGGTTTAAGGGGTATGAGTAGTATGTTGTATGTTGCGGAGCAAAGGAGTAAATTCATATTGGATGTGTAATAGAAGGTGTATTGTAAGGTTGTGTATACGAGGTTACGCAGGAACTGTAATTTTTAGTATAACTATTTGATAGCCCGATAATTACAAGGAACTATATAAAGATGAGTTCTTTTAAACATATTTAAATCACCCATTTTTTTGCCCAATCGTGAAATGATTATTTAAGCATTTTCTATGTCGTCTTATGGTGAACTGATCGAAATCGCCATAAAATGAATAGAAAATGTTTCAAAAGTCGTTTCTTAAATTGGGAAAAAGGGACGATTTCTAGTAGCAGCCGCGCATATATAGTTAAGTAAATTAAATATACAAACGCGTTATTATTACATCAATCTATGAAATAAACAAATAAATCATCGGTAAAACGTTTCATATAATAGCAAAACAATTAACTAAATTTTGTATAGCTTTTCCTTCTTATTATATATAGTATTATAATTGATTTATATAAAAGTTACGAATATTTTTCATCTAACCCGTAATTTCTTTCCATATACAACCCCGCAGCTAAATCTACAAAAATATCAATCACAACCATATCACAATCCTCAACCCCACGATACACAACCATTCATCTCCTCCATCACCCACCACATCTCACACAACCTGCACTCACCATGCTGCGACTTGGACAAATCATGTACTGGCGAGGACGGTGACAAGCTTCCCTCATCCTCGCTATCATCGGTATAATTAGCTGCTGCTGCATGAGCCGCGACCGCCGCCGACGACAATAACCTTGCCGCAGCTGCCGCTCTGTGTCCAGGATACGCAGCACCTTGTAAATGTCCAAGTCCAAGATGTTGCTGTTGTAACTGTTGCGGTTGATTGGACGGCGCGTAAGCTGCTGCTAAATGCGACGGTAAACAAGCTGCAGCACCGCCAGGACCAATTGCTGCTGTTGCACCACCACCACCGTTGTACATGCGCATTGGTTGTAACCATGCGCTGTAGAGACTCAACGGCATTGCGAAACCTGCGAAGATTTGTTTTTTTTTTTGTATATTATACGTAAGACTATAGATATGTTCGATATAAAGTATATATAAAGCGGTATAAAAGTGTGAAACGGACGCGTAGCCGTGCGTTGTGTATGTATGTGTATGTATATACGAACAAAGTTCTTTATACTCTGCGCTAGTTTACTTCTTCGAGCTTTTGTAAGTTTGCAACAAAGTGTGATTGTTGTATTGATTGCGCTTTAAAACTATATGTGTAAGTATGTGTTAAAGGCTACCTTTCTACGGGTACTACGATGGCTTTATATATATATATGTCTTAATAGCAAGTTAATCGATCGGAGCTGCATATATGAAATCGTGAGTATATTAGCGAAATACATAACCATATCTTACGTAATTTTTTGGTTTTTAATTAAAATATAATTGTAAATACATATATATGTACGTAAGCGGTTCGCAATTTCTTTTTTTCAACGATACATCCTGTTATACAATACACGAATGACTAAAAGGACTTTCCAGCTATTTAATGAGTCACTTTGATCGCCCGCTATATAGCACGTATATATCATTTCAAGAATCTATACTTTCCCGGATTCTACCTGCTTCTATATACAACGCATCGCTTTTTCTCTCCTAATCCACATTTACCATCGTATTACACTAACTAATATATATTGGTATACGTAACAACATACCTGGTATCGCACCGGTAGCCGTCGCAAGGCAATGCTGTTGATATAGAAACTCGCGCTGTCGATTACTCTCCTCTCGGCTGATATCCTTCTCATCATTATTCTCTTTCGTTCCGTTATCACTAAGACCATTGTTGTTGTTATTATTATTATTGTTCTGACCTCTACCACCACCGATAAGGCTTTCAATGGTAAAAGGTCGGGGCGCATGAGCGCGGATTTTCAGATCAATCGTTTCAGTCTCTTCACTTGCCGAGCCAACGTCCAGATCTGTCGTCTCTTCCATCATTGTATCCGTTTCCTTCATCGTATTTTATATAGCAATTCAAGGTATTGATAGTAATTAGGGGAAGTGTCGTGGTTTTTTAATGAGTTGGTATACGGATCTGCTGCTATAGGGTCTACGCTTGATATACCATATCAATCGTGTTCATCAGTTATATATGTAACTAACCCTTTGTCCAGCGCACCAACCCCATAACTATGTATATAAATACCACACTGTTCACCACTCGTACAATATATATTAACAACCCCTTTCTACCTCTCTCTCTCTCTCGTTCGGCTCTCAACTCCGCACTATCATAATTATCACACACGGTATCAGCAGCAGGAGCAACACTTGCGGAGTAATAAAAGATAAAATGTTGCGTATATATATACCATATACAGAAGAACACACGTCAATTCACACAATATATATATATATATAAGTACGCGCTCTCTCCGGACCTTAGCGGGGCCAAAGTCGTCGGCCGACTGCTGCTGTTATACCTCGAGCTCAGCAGGCGTCAGCTTCCGCAACTTGCGGCGCTCGCGCAGCAGTGAAACTTTACCAATAGGCGTGACTTGTAGTCTCCCTCTACTTTAACGTAGCGTTGCGTATTGGTTGGATACCAGCCAATGGGAAGTAAGTGGCAAGCCTCTTTTGTCGCTGAATTCGCCATCTTGATAGCAGTGTGACGGGGGTGGAAGAGGGGACGAAATTGCAAGAGAGAGAGAGAGAGAGACGAGACGCGCTGATTGTCGATGCTCGCTCGGCCGCAATTAGGCGATATCGTGGTATATATATGTATATGTACAATGGAGAGAATATGTATGTGTGTGTGGATGTGTAGTTGTTATATGTATAGTGTGTATATGTAGGGACGGAGTGGAGGTTGGGTTGGGGTTGATGGGGGAAAGTGTGGATGAAAGTTTTTTTCGGGTGGGTGTATATTTAAGTGTGCTTTAAAAATGATTATGAATATATAGTGGTGTTATGTGGATGAGGGAATTATTATAGTGAAGGTGTGGAGAGTTTTGATCTTGTTGTGTGTACGATATGTATTTCGAATTGATTTTTTAACTATTGAAATTAATGATATGTATAGCCGTGTGAAAACCTTAAGATTTGTTTTTAAATATAATATAATAGGTGTAATATAATGGGTTTTCAGTTAACGATTTTTTCAAAAAAATTTATACTTTAGATTTGTGGCTTGTAAGCTAAAATAATTGTAAATTATAACGATTACATATATAAAGCATTTTAATTACTTGAATATTAATAATTATATGATGATATATTAATATGTGATATTTTAGAAGTAAATCGTTTGATGTAATATTAAAGTAACTTTTGCAGATTACGATTCATTAGAAATTAATTGTGGTGACTAACATTTAGAGTCAATTTTATATACAATTAAATAAAAAATATCCTTGTAGATAACACAAATTTTTAAAATAATATACATAATGAAAGTAAATTTTTTTTTATTAATTGTATATATACGGTTTCTATAATAATCTCTTACACATTTAATGGAAATTAATCACTTTAGGAAAGCGATCAGATTTTCAATATTCATCCATATACATATATCTATATATATATACATTATCGAAATGAATTTAAAAATTCTTTTTAATCAAAAGTATAAATGATTAAAGGATCTTTTTATATAATTGTGTGTGTGTGTGTATATATATATATATATATATATATATTGGATATATCGTCATTGATAAAGCTCTACGAATCGTAATTAGGTCAAACTAATAAAAATGCGCTAAAATAACGCGCGCAGATGGCTTGGTGATATCAAAGTATTAATCCTAATTCATAAAGAAATATCATTAATCTTCCAGGAATCTTATATCGGCGATGCGGCTTTTATAGTATATATATCGAGGAATGAATGAAATGAATACTTCAGAGCAAATTAACTGGATTACCCGCGCGCGTTCTGAAAAAATAATGCCGTGCGCAGCGACGATTCGCTACCTATACCGCAGCGAAAGCGAGAAGCGGAAACAGCGAAATTACTAAGACACTGAATAAATAATAATGAAATTCAAATTAAGATCAGACGACTCGATGTTAAATAAAACGATATTCCGAATAACTTTTTCTCACTGCATAAATGATGCATCTGAATAAAGTTTTAACGATTTCTGATTTATTTAGCCGTTATCTCTCTCTCTCTCCCTATCTCTGATCCATGTATACATATATACGGTTCGATATATAATCAAGCTTCATTCAGCAGCAACCGCACCGTAAATCCACGGATTCATTAAAGTTCCATATTTTGTAATGGAATCAACCTCGCAGCATCCATACTTTGTTTTTCAATTCGATATTCATCTCAGAGTATATATATATATATATATATATATGTATATATATATCATCGTTGCGGTAATATACGAATAATGATGAGACGATCATATTCGAAAAAAAAGTCTTTTTTCCGACAGCCGCGCGCATCGTTTGTGGGGGGTTCGTATTATTGACGGCTCATAAAAGTGTCGATGAGTGACGTTTTGACGCAGGGGGGCAAAAAAAGAGCAAGAGTATAAGAGCTGACGTATTTATACACACACACATACACACACAAAAGCTCGTTAACGCTTGGGGAGCTTGTCGGCAGGAGGCATAATTAAGCGCATTACCGGGCAATTTGAAACTGTCGGCTTTTGCTTTAAAATAACCAATTTTTTCGTATTTTCGTTGAAATATTGTTGTGCGCCCGAATATTTTTGGAAAATTGTATTACTATTATATTTTTGTGTCGGGATTTAACCGCGTTTTTAAAAAAATTGCTTGTTATATAATTGACTTGTTATTCTGATGTAGACAGCTATTCCAATAAATTATTGTGGTCTCATTTTTTTAATATTTCGAATAATGCTTACGAGATGTTACATTAATGTTATTTATAATTATTAATTTAATTAGTTTAAAAACTTTAATTAACTCCTATGCGGATTACTTATGTGAAAAGACGTCGTTATCATGTATAACAGCTGTTTTGTCTTAGTAGGAATTAACTTTGTATAAGACTATTTTAATAATTTTCATTTTGAATAATACAATGTTGGATACTACTCTATCAGTGACTCGATAATCTGAGAGTTGTTGCTCGTCTCGATCGTTTTCTTTTCGACCGTCTATGCCCGATCTTTCATTCCGTCGTGATGACAGTAAAGACGGGATGATGATGAATTCCACATTTTTCCGTTTCTCTTCTATCCGTTGATCCGCTAAGACTGTCACGTTTTTAACAAAATATGCGGCCGACGGTCGGGGTTAGGAGCAATAAAACGCATCATAAAATTATACGTGGGACCGCTCCGATCGTATACATACGTGCTTCATCATCCCTTCTACGGCTTTACTAATTCTCGCCTATGTAAAATACAAAAAAAATAAACACATTTTCATTTTTACAATATTAGACGCTTCGCTATACGACAGATGGTTTTCCCGCGGGTTCGCTCGCACAACTCATGCTTCACATATACGTTCCGCGCGTAGGTATATATATATATACCTTCTTAAAACGTTCGCGAACGTCGCGTTTATACAAAAGAATGTATCTGTTATTAAATTACAACTGCGAGTTATCAATCATTTCGAGCTTCCTTATACTTCAACAATACAATAAATATAAACGACCCGTCAAGATCTCCTGAAACATTCGATGTTACAAACGACATCATATATATA
>JAWWEQ010050373.1:0-11698 GCA_035583055.1 Torymus tubicola
TACCCCCGATAAGCATTATACAACAGCGAATCTCTCTTACGTATGCTACAAACAACAAGAAAAACCAAATGTCATAACTATGCTAAAAGCTGGCGACGCTGATGAGGCAGGCGATGACCGTCGTGAGCCTTGGGTACGGGCGCTCTCGTAGCCGCTGGCCGTTCTCCTCTCTCCCTCTCTATCTCTCTCTTTTCTCCTAGGAGGGGTCGGCCGTAGAGCTACGGCGGCGGCCGTCGGCAGCCTCGAATCACTCTCACTCTCTCTCTATGCACGGAGGCGCACTTGCATGTTTCCGCTCTTTCTCTCCCCCAAAAAACTCGCCGCGAACAACATTCTCTCGTATTGCGCTCGGCTTGAACGTCGCCGAAAAACTAAAATTCAAAAACTGCCGACGCGAACTCGCATCGCCGTGGCCCTAGCCAAGGTTGCCGATGTTTACATTCGCGCGCGTGTTTATGTCCGCGGACTCACAGCCGAGCGATTATTCGAGCATGAATATTCTCTCGCGGCTGCCGTTACAACATTTAAAAAAATTATTTGATGTAATTTATCAATTCTTTTTGAGAAAGCATTCTGCTGAAGCAGTTAGCAGCGGTTTTTATCATTAAATCATTTTCAGAAGCAGTAGATACTATTTTTCCATTATTTTCTTCATTCCAAATAGTATGATCTGAATGTATTAAATGTTGAAAATCTTGCTTGTTGAAGACGTATTTGTGTTATATTTGTGTATGATTCTTTGCTTTTTCAGTACAACCTCCACAAAAAAATTTTGTTAGAAAATACAGTTTTTTGTAAAATAGTCCACTTCAGAAATTCCAGAAACAAATTTAATCAAAGCTTGCTATTATGACTTCTGATTTCATAATCTGTAAAATATAAAGATTCACAAAGTACCAATTTTTTTTTAAATTATATTTAAAAATAAGTTAAAATAAGTAAGTATACTTATCTAATGTCTAATATAATAATAAGATAATTTTCCCCGTTGATACACAGAACATATATTATCAGATCCAGTAGACATCCAACTGAGTCTTCCAGGGTAGCTGGGCGCAATTCGCCTCAACGCCTTCCTGCGACCGATAGGTCATCCACGCGATGTCCGGTAAATTCCTCACACACGGCACGCACGAACAATTAAGAGAGACACGAGGACGTCCTTCACACTCGGATGGTTATACCTATCTATATCTCTCGCCGATTGTATCGACGCGCGAGCCCAATCGGTTCTGACGTGACCCTCTCTTGCACTGAGAGGGACGCGCTCGCAGTGCCGCCGTCGCTGGACGGTCCGTAAGAGAATATATAGATCGGGTCCACGCGCGCAGTTTAAATCAACTACATAAATAAGAAAGCAGAGCGCAGAGATAGAAAGAACGCAGAAATAGAAAAGAAAACAGAGGGTAAGGTTAAGTACACCAGATGAAAAGAATGTGTTTGTCTCTCTCTCACTCTCTCTCTCTCCCTGCCTCTCTTCCTCCCTCCCGCCCGCCCACTATATTTACGATAAGCGTAGAGCGAGAAGCCGAAAGTGTTAGAGCTGGACAAATATTTCGTACTGGACAAAATAAACTGGATATGAGAAGAAAAATAAGATGTTCGTGGGAAAGGAAAACGGATATAAAATAATTCAGTTCTTTATATCTTTTAAATGAAATAAATATTTTACATGAAATTTTCTGATTTCTGTAGAGTATCCAAATGGCTTTCGATTAAGCCTAAATATGAATCAATTTAAACGTAAAAAACGTAAAATAAGTAGATCAAAATCTTGCATACCCATTTCAATGTATAATATAGCACGGGTCGCTCCTTCAGGTTCGTCTATAACTTGCCTTCGTAGCGCTCCCGCGCTCCTTGATTACGCCTTTTTTATTTCTAAAATTCTTAAGAATCTTTTCAGATGTTTATGAAAAGTGAAAGACTATATAAAAAAATTACATAATTACCAACATATCCCTATTACTTATTATTCTTTCTTAATTTGGTCTTTCTATACTATTACGCAACTTGGGAGGACAAGAGAAGTCTGGACCTGCTCTAACCGGGGTGATTCTCCAATCTCCTATACATACTTGACTGACCCGACGGTTTGCGGTTCAAGGTGTAATCATGGTCATTTTCATATAAAATGTATATAAATGTGTCGTTTCAATGTATATTGAAAATGCTGATGCGTGAATGTATCACTGGCAGTATACTCACTCAAATAATTTGGGTAATAAAGGTAAATCATAAGATTTTGTAGTGTAGGGATGATGTGTTTAAACGGTATAATCAATGACAAAGTAGAGCCAATAAAATTATTTATTATGTTGGACTTCAATGTACAAACAGTTTTAATAAATTTATGCAAAAATTTAGTATTCTCCATTTAGTATGTATGGGAGATTGGAGAACCATCCCTATTAAAACAGCTCTAAACTTGCCTTGTTGTCCCAAGATGCGTAATAATATATTAAGTTCAACATTAAGAAAGAATAATAAGTAATAGGGATGTGTTGGTAACTATCTAATTTTTCTCATATAGGCTTTCACTTTTCCTAAACATCTGAAAAAATTCTTAAGAATCTTAGGAATAAAAAGAAGGTGTAATAGTTATATAATTAACATAATTTTCGTGCACGAGGGCGTAAAGTGTGAACGTTCTATAAGATTTTGTAGGAGCAGGTAAGCTGTTACACCTTTTAGGCGTCAACTAGTACCTTATACCTGCTGGCTGAAAATTTAAGAAGATATAATGTGGGCGTAAAATATAATTTTACATGTAAGGTACGAAAAACTGTATTGCGTCAGTGAAATCAATTGATATGGGCACCTGACTACAATAAACTGATTTCAGTACTTTCTTGTGTTTGGTTTATATAGAACAATGAACAAAATTGATAATTGATTTCACAACCTTCATTTATTTTATTTGGACTGATCAATTTGAATGTATATAATTATAGCTTATGTACATAGAATATGCAGAACAAACGTATATACTTGTCTTCTTTTATACTTGCGTAGAAAGTTTTATATTAAAAATATTATTATTTTTAATACTCAAAAAAAAAATATTTTAGGTGAAATTTCACAACTTTTTAAAGATAAACTTAAATAAAAGCATTTCCAAAGTTTTCAATAATATTATTAACACAACACAATTTTTTGTTTATCAAAAACATTACTTCAATTTGTAGAGAGGTATTATTCGATGGATGAGGTTAGAAAAGAGTAGAGATTATGTAAATAATAATAATGATTAATTTCGAATACGGTGTATTACATGATTAACATTATTATACATCTAAAAAATTTCATTTTATTTGTAAAGTTGTTCTCGAGACTTCGTAAGAACTAGACGTATATAACATGTTAGTTGTAAAACGTAAGCATATACAAGTCCTCTATAAATAATAGTTTTCAAATTAAGGTGCCAGTTAAATCGGTTTAACTGATACTATAATTAATAATAATTTCAGTTCATTAATAATAAATTCAAGCTAAATACCGTCGGCCAAAATATCCTCTCATGTAAAAAACACTAACTCATTACCTATAACCAGTGATAACTTATCTGTAGAAAATAATGATAATAGTAGTGAATACTGGAAACCAGTATACAGCAAGAGGAATAGAAGCACCCCAGACCAGATACTAAACATTAAAAAATGGCAAACGCATATCAAAGACTATTGGCTGAGCAACCTGATAGATACACAAAACCAATTTAATCTTCTTCCGACGGGTGAAGAAAAAGAAGACGTAAATGAAATTACCTCTAAAGTAAGTACTCAAAAATCTCCACCAATTTTTGTTAGCGGGGTAGAGGATATAGGACCTCTAAAAAGCTTGCTGGATAAAATAGCAGAAAATAACTACACGCTAGAAACAAGGAAGTGAAAATTCTGCCTAATTTGTCAAAAAAATACTTACCAATAGTCGAAGAACTATAAAAGAAAAATATATAATTCTTTACATATCAAAGAAAACAATATAAAAACTACAAAGTTGTGTTAAGAAATATTCACCTCTCAATCGATATTAATGATTTAAAAGCAGCAATTGAAGCATGTGGTCACAAAGTAACAAGTTTGTCATATATCAAAGAAAGACTAACTCAAAAACCGTTACCTCTATTTTTTGTTAAAATAGAAACAAATGCAAACAATAAATTGATATACGAAATTAATAAACTGCTAAAACAATTGTTAAATTTGAAGCACTTCGCAAAAAGAGAGATATATCACAATGTATGAAGTTTCAAGGTTTTGGGCAAACCAAAAACTACTGCTATAGGAGCCCAGTATGCGTCAAATGCGCAAACAACCATTTAATTGAAAATTGTCCAATGAAAGTAAAAACTCAAGATGTTAAGTGCGCGAATTGTAACGGTAACCATCCTAGCTAGAAGGGGTGCATCGTTCGTAAACAGCTTCAGCAAAAGCTTTATTCAACATTAAGAGAAAAAATAATATCTTCTCAAAAGAAATTTGAAAATTCAAATACCGTAAAACCCAACTTGACTTACACACAAGCTATTTGCAACGGACCACAACAAAGACCAAAACAAAGAAGAATCTCTTGAGATACACTCACAAAGTGAAAATCAAACGATAACAAACACAAACTCGAACTTGAATTTAAATAAACTTGAATCAATGATGATGCAGTTGATGAGTAGGATGGACACAATGCTAAATCTTCTCTCATGTTTAGTAAATAAAATTCAACAATGAAATTAAAATAGTTAGGCAGAGAAGCTTGAACTAAAAAAATTTTTAATCGAGCATAATTCAGATATCATACTAATCTCCGAAACTCACTTCGCGCAAAAGAATTAACAATTATTTAAATATTCCACAGTACTCTATGAAACCAACCACCTAGATAGAAAAGCACATGGAGGAACAACAATAATACACCGGCACATAAAAAAAAATTGCCTGTACATGAAACCAGACCCATATACCCCTATGTATTTTGACCCGCTGAATACGAATCCAGGGTTGTTTTGGTCGTACACCTCCAAAATTTTGATTAAATTTCGAAAAACCGCGAAAAATCGCTCAAAATCGCGAAAAATTACATTTCAATACATAGACAAATAATAATAAATTTTTTTATGCATGTATTATTCATGATTTTTGAGTATTCTGACCCGCTAAATCGAAATCTGATAAGTATGTTGTTTGTACATCCTCAAAATGTTGAAAAAATGGCAAAAAATTTTGAATAGTCGCTGCAAATCGTGAAAAATCGTATTTATTGACGTTGGTAAATGTTGGAAAGTTTTTTCTGTCGTGAAGCAAATAAATTTTTTCTTAACTGCAATTTGCTAAACTCAAATCTGTAGTTAATTAACATTTGTAAAGACAGATTTTTAAAACAAGAAATTTATTTGGTTCAAGACAGAAAAAACTTTATAACATTTACCAACGTCAATAAATACGATTTTTCACGATTTCCAGCGACTTTTCAAGATTTTTCGCCATTTTTTCAACATTTTGGGGGTATACAGACAACTTTCTTTTGTGTGCCGGTGTAATTAAATCAAATATTAAACACTATGAAAATGAAAACATTTCTAATGATTATCTGCACACAACTGGGCTGACCATTGAAGATAAAGGACCGATTACAATATCTTCAGTATACTATCTACCCAAATACACAATCAAAGCAGAATCATTTCGGAAATTTTTCCGAGACTTAGGGCATCCTTTTTATTGTTGAAGGTGATTATAATGCTAAGCATCAATGGCGGGAATCACGAGCAACAACTCCTTCTCCTCGAGGTAGACAACTCTATGAGGCCAAGCAGTATGAAAAACTAATTCCAATTTCAACAGGAAAATCTACCTACTGGCCATCGAACAAAAATAAAATACAAGACCTGATTGATTTTGCAATTGTAAAAGGAATTAATCAGGAACACGTTACTACCACCTCGTGTTTTGATCTCTCTTCAGACCACTCTCCGATTATTGTTTTATTTAATCAAGAGCATAAATGGTTAAAAAATAAAGTTATCTTAGTAATAAAAAAACTGTTTGGGTAAAGTTTAAGGAAAGCAGAAGAATTAGACAAAGCAGTTGAAGACTTTAATATTCTACTACACAGGGCAGCCAAAGAAGCAACCCCGTGATACACGCAATCAAATGTGACGAAAACTATTCCAAAAAATATACTTAAAAAAATACAAGAAAAAAGGAGATTAAGGAAAAGTTGTCAGATCACCAGATCAAAGCCTATTAGAACAACGTTAAACAAAATAACCAGAGAATGAAAAAACATGCTTATCGAAGAAAAAATGCTGGACTCCAAAGGTATATAGAAAATTTAACTCCAACTGAGGCAAAAAAACTAAAGCGACCGCAGCTGCACATATCGCCAATTAGAACAAATTCTGGCGATTGGGCAAGAAACGACTTAGATAACGCAAATACCTTGTGACACGGCAAATTTTATATCCCCGCGTCGCGCCACTATACTCGCCCTGAGGGCTATTTAACACAATCCGGCAACTTCTCTTTGGCATAAACTTCTATTTTTAACGCGGCCTATTTTTATATAAGGGCGCCCGGTCGCGTTTGTTTTTTACCCGCACGGCTGTTGACTGGCACTGCTCCTATCTCCGGCGTGAATTCGTGATCCGACGAACGACCTGGGGACGGTCGCAACCCTCGGCGGCAAAAATCTCCTGTGGGCCTAACCGAAACTGCGCGGCACTAGTAAGACGACACACTCGGGGTAACGAGACGGCACGCACATATACGCTGGACTCCACAACACCAATAAAAGAAAAGATAATTCCGATTTTAACACAGCAATTTTAACTTACGGACCTATAAACCTACTTCCTATAATGTCAAAAATCTGTGAAAAAATAATACTTACGAGATTAAATAAAATCATCAATGCTAAGAAGTTAAACTCAGATCACCAATTCGGATTTCGTAATAATCATTCTACCGTCGAGCAAGTTAATAGATTAACATTTAAAATAAGAGAAGCCATGGAAAATAAAAAATATTGTACTGCTGCTTTCCTTGACGTAGAAAAAGCTTTCGACAAAGTTTGACATAAAGGTTTACTAAAAAAAACTTAAAAGAATACTCCCGACAGACCTCTACAAGATACTTAAGTCCTACTTAACGAACAGATTCTTTCAAGTTAAAATCAATGAAAAATTGACTAATATTTTCCCTATTAAAGCTGTAGTGCCTCAAGGAAGTGTATTAGGCCCTACCCTGTACTTATGCTATACACTATACACTGCGGACTTACCTACAGCTCAAGATATAACGATTGCCACGTATGCATCCGACACTGCAATTCTTTCTATCAACTCTTGTCCCAAGGATGCCTCTGTACCGTTACAAAAATATATAAAGTCGAAAAATGGTTCAGTCGGTGGAGAATTAAAATCAATAAAACCAAATGAACGCAAGTTACATTTGGTCTGCGCAAAGAAAAATGTCCACTAGTAAAACTTAATGGAAAGTTAATAATTCAAAACAATGAAGTAAAATACGGTGGCATACACCTTGACCGTAGATTGACCTGGAGATCTCATATCTGGGGTAACGCAAGCAATTAAACCTTAAATTTAGAAAGATGTATTAGCTTTTAGGTAAAAATTCGCAACTTACTATAGAAAATAAAATACAACTTATATATACAAGTATTCTCAAATCTATATGGACATATGGAATCCAACTCTGGGGAATTCGCTCGGCTCAGGTGTAAACATCACACGAGACGAAAATCTACTTTTCCGCACTTGTATCGTAATGTACTAATATATTTTAATAGCTGAGGAAAGGGAAAAGCTGCCGATGAAATCTACTTGGTCCGCACGGCACGTTTTTCTGTTCAGATTTCCTGACCCATCGAGTATGTGATCTAGATGTTCGACGTAGCCGATGACGGAGTCTAGACGGTGCGCTATAGTTTTTTGCCTCTAGGTGTTGGAATACATTGAATGCGTGTTCTAAAAATAAAAACATTGGAATGCACTAGACCTAGACTCCGTCATCCGCTACCTTGGATACAAAACTACGTATTTGATGTATTTTAACATCTAGAGACAAAAAACTATGGAGCGCACCACCTAGACTCCGTCATCGGCTACCTCGAATACCTAGACCACGTATTTGATGTGTTTCAACACCTAGAGGCAATCCTAAAAAGTATATATCTCTCTCTCGGGTAAGTGTCAACAACACTTTATATCGCTCCTGTCTTATTTTGTGCTTTACTTAAGGCCTTTTCACTCCTCAGAGTGCCTTTTTGCAGGAAAGCATCTCCACCGGCTCTTAAGCTCCCAGACCAAGTACCCGTGTTTTACATGGTGTTCTATGAGCCAGGAGTTGCTTTTCCTTTTGAAGACGCTTACCTTAACCATTAAGATCGACAAGCATCCATCTACGTGCGGTTTTTGGTTGCCACCGTTGGAGCAAAGAAGTGTGAGACATCAGTTTGCAACCTCGACTCCGATTCTCCACTTCTCCAGCACACCAGCTGCACATCTGCAATCACTGCAAGGCCTCAACAATAACGTCTAGCTTTCCATTCAAACGGCACTACCAACGACAAATTCAAATCCTGCGGGTATTTTGATAGCAGACGGAAATCTATCGACAACAACAGCAGTGTCGTCTGTCCGTTCTGTTTGTTTTGGAACATGGCGAATAGATGTGTGGTAAGGCTTTAACGAGACAACTCAAGCCCTACCCTAAATGTCATCGACCTTGCCACTCAAAGTGCTCTGGCAAGAGGAAAGATACACCATGTGACGTATGCAGCGAGAAGGAGCAGCTATCAATACTAACCGATGCGCCATCATTAAATAAGTTGACGAGCATGCAGGTAAGTGGGCGTGTGTCTAAGCCAGTACGACACAGGCCGAATACTTCAAGTACTGCCCCCCACCACCGTGCACCTGTCGGTTCATCGACGCCAGCCGCTATGCTCTCGTCTCGCGGCAGCAGCACGTGCGTATCTGGCTCGCTGCTTACAGCTGGCGCCGAGGCGCCTACACGGGATGCAGGCGTACAGGGGCCAAAAGCGCCGGGACGTCAAGTCAAGCGAGCAGGCTACCCGCAGGCGCCCAAGCCAGCGTTAAGCAACAGTGTCGGAAGGAACACTGTCACTGAGGCGCCGTCATCAATGATCGCGAGAGAAGAGGACGAGTACGTGGTCAACTTGGCCGATATTATCGAAAAGAAATCCGCGCTTCTGACGTCCTCCACCCAGGTATTGCCCTCATCATTGGGAGATATTGTGTTGTGAGCGCACGCTTGCCCACAACTACCTTACAACAAATGACGTTGACCCCGCGCTACTTGGTCCGGTCTCGGCTGCCTGTGTGTCCAACCATAAAATATTTATTTATGAAATGTTGTCCCAAGAAAAAGCTTTTAAAAGTTTACGTACCATCGCCCAAGGGCTGGGTATTAAATATGTTTGGCACTCGGGCGGCCGTTTTCTGGCGAGACGTAAGCGGCGACCGTGTTCAAGTGTTTACCACGTTATCCAACCTGCATGTCATTCAGACGGCGAGCCTGTCTGCTCCTAATAAACATCTGTCACAAGGTGATAAAGGTAGTGTGCTGCCTACTGGTAACGATGGAAACGTTCCAGTGCACGGGGCAGACCTGGCAGTCAGATTGGTGCGTGCCTCATGACTGGGCTCGACTGCCGATGGACGGATGGGGGGCAGGGGTCTCCTCGGGGTGGGGCTTAACGTCATCAATTCTCTTAGGTCTCGACTGAACAACCTCCGCCTCTATCTCTCCGACCTATCACTTCTATAATCTCTCTAATCCTACCTACACTTCTTTCGAGTAGCTGAATCCCGGCTAGGCCCCGACGTTCATGATAGTCTGATTCAGATAGATGGCAACTCGGTAACAAGGTAGGGCCGCAACATATATGGGGGTGGAGTTGCCCTGTACGCACGGGATGACTTTAGACTTACTGTTTTAGTGTCATCAGCAACACAGGGACCTGGGAAACCTTCCATCCTTGAGTACTTATTCTGTAGACGGCAACAGGGCTCCTCCCCTCCTATTCTTGTCGGTGTCATCTATAGACCCCCACACACAGCTCTGCAAAGGGACACCGACCTACTTCATGTTCTGCGTGACCTGGGTGCCGAATATAGCCATAAGTTCATCATGGGAGACCTGAATGCAGACTTGTCACTAGCGTCCAACGCGGATGCACTTACCATCCGAAACCTATCCCGGGAATTATCACTATACATCGTTCCTCACAGCCCAACCCATCACATGACACCCACATCTCACACCTGGATTGACTTAATCATGACTGTCGGGAACGACGAAGTGTTACGCCATACGAATGAATGCTTGCCCAGTTTTGGTAAACACGCGGTCATTGACGCTACTATTAATTATTTTGTGCCGGAACCGGTAAGAGATTCCCTCTCTTACAGAGATTTTAAAAGTATATGCCCGGAATCTCTCAATGAACTGCTTGTAAACTGTGATTGGGTAAGCATGAGTTCGATCGAATCCGATTTGGAAGGTGCACTGCTTTCACTCAATCAAAATTTATATCATGCTATAGAAAAATCAGCTCCTTCAAAAATCGTAAAACCTCGCGACACAAATGCTCCTCCGATTGGTCCTGAGCTGAGACTGATGATCGGCAAACACAATGCAGCCCATAGACGCTATAAGCGCACTGGGCAGTCGGCGGTGTTCGATGAGTTTTTTCAGCTCGCTCAGTAAGGAGGTGGAATTCCGCATTACTCAAGAGCGCAACTCCTTCCTACACAAACAGCTTTCTGACGCTCTTGATGCTAACACAGACATATGGAAGGAATCTTGGCCTTCCATATGTCGGTAGTAATCGAAGCGTAAGGAGGAGGATCTGTGCGGCTTCACATCGGGTGAACTGAACGCGCACTTTGCTGGTATCTCCCTTGATAACTTCGATGACGCAATGGACTCTATTTTATCTGCAACTGAGGAGGATTTTTCTTTTAAACCAGTTTCGTTAAGTGATGTAGTCCTTGCTATTTCTCACTTCCCCTCGCAGGCAAGGGGCGCTGACTGGGTCCCCAGGGAAGTGATCGTGAAGGCTTTGCCCGTAATTGGTGAATACTTAGTGCGCATCTTCCCGAGTACCTGGAAGCAGGCACAAATCATTGAACTCAAAAAGCGAGTAGTGCCATCATCGGCGTCGGACTTTCGTCCCATTGTCCTTCTCTGTTTCCTGTGTAAGATGCTCGAAAATATAGCCCATGATCAAATCACGGACTATCTCAATAATAAAAATCTACTCGATCCACTCCAAGCTGGATTCAGAAAACGTCATAGCACTCAGACTGCACTTCTTCAACTCACTGACGACATACGGATGGGTATCGACAAAAGAAAACTGACGCTACTACTGCTCTTCGACTTTAGTAAAGTCTTTGACACCATCTCTTCGACAAAACTGTGTAAACTGTGTGAGCTCGGGTTCTCTAGGACAGCTCTCCTTTAGATCAAGTCCTACTTGCAAGGCCGCACCCAGATGGTCATTGCTTATAAGAACGGTAACTCTGAATAGCTTGAAACAAATCTGGATGTTTCGCAGGGTTCTGTCGTCGGTCTCTTGCTCTTTTGTTTATATGTTAATGACCTACGTGACGTACTTGACGCTGACGCTATTAGACATCTGTTCTACGCAG
>JAWWEQ010050374.1:0-11697 GCA_035583055.1 Torymus tubicola
ATCATTGTAATTTAAATCACCGTTACCTACGTCAAAAGCAAGCTAGTAATTGCACGAATCGAATAACCCAAGTTTGAGCCCATAATTGCAGGAGGTCCAATAATCCACCCAGCTAGCGATCGCCGGCGGGCTGCGGGCGGTCGACTGCAGGCGGCTGGAGCAATTTTACGACTTCTGCGCATACTTCCCCACCCCCTGCCCTACTGGTCCCATGCTCCTGTAGCGTTCTGGCTCATCTCGCCCCTCCCCCTCCCTTACTGAGCTCGTGCCCCTGTATGGTTTGGCTGACCTCTCCTCTCTACCACTTGGTCCCGTGTCCCTGTAGAAATACTGGGCTACCACCACCCCCTCGCCTCATCCCTAAAAATTTTTTTTCGCTGATAATTGAATTATTTATGCAATATTATTAATTAATATATTATTTAAATAATGTAGAAAATGTTTAGCAAAAAAAAAAATTTGCCGGAGGTCGGGCGCGAACCCGCGACACTTAGATTGCCAAGCAGCCGCCTTACCAACATGCCACTGCGGCATCTATCAGTCTATGCACAAATGATGCATTTAACCTACCGCACAATTTGCATTTTTGCTAAAAATTTATATCAACATATTTAACAACTTTTAACAAGTTGTGACGGAGATGCGAATCCGCACACACACTTACGCAGGTAAGTTGAACAAATGAGCTTCTTTAAAGAATTGTCAGGAGGTTCAACCATTTTACGTTTCTTTCTTGGTAAAGCATCAACTTCGTCCACATTATCTTTATTCCTTCGCAAGGAGCCGATTTTCACAGCCGATTCATCAAACATTGGAGCAATAAAGTTATACAATTTCTTACTCTTTAGTTTTCGAATTGACTCATTTACACAGTAGTCTTTTTTCTGAGCGTTCGATACACAATAATTCTAGTATAATTATCAATATCATTCAAATTGATAAAACGTTCATCCAGAAGTTTTCTGAATAGTAATTGTAACAGTCCTACGGAAAAATGATATTTCTGCTCATTTACTTGAACAAAGTCACCAACAAATTTTATTCCAGAATTTCCGATAACAAGTATATTCCCTCGCTTGTAAACACCATAAATATTATAGAGAAATCCCCTAGAATTTACATTTAACTTCGATGAGTATTTGTTGACAAGATTTACAATTTTAGGATTTCTGGTGCTAGCAATTTTATTATGGACATGATCAGGTCTTATATTAGGTAGTTCTCTATCTGAAGTTTCCATATCATTAGATGTATCAGAATCTTCAGCACTTTTTTTCGATCTTAATAAAGACTGTGATTTCTGTACTATATTATCCCGAAGTTTACAAATATCATTCTCTGCGTTTGCGATGTTTCTGCTTTAATGGTATAGCACCGACTGAATATATGTACAACCATCAACCTTTTTATACTTTTATGTCATAGAGTAACACCTTTTATGTTAAAGAGTGACATCTATTGAACTTTTATGTCAGAGAGTGACAATTTTTTAACTCTTATATCATATAGTAACACCTTTTATGTTATAGATTAACATCTTTTACGTCATACAGTAGCACCCTTTAAACGTTTACTTCATATACTACCACCATTTATGAGATTGAGTGATACCTTTTGAACTTTCAGGCCACAGAGTAACACCTTTTGTGTTTAAGAGTAACACCTTTTGAACTTTCATGTCATAGAGCAACACATTTTGTATGAAAGAGTGACACCTGTTGAACTTTTATGTCATTAAGTAACACGTTTTGATCTTTTATGTCATAGAGTAACACCTTTTACGTCATACACAAATGCCTTTTGAACTTTTATGTCATAGAGTCGCACTTTTTATGTCATAGAGTAACACCTTTTATGTGATAGAGTGTGACCTATTGAACTTTCATGTCATAGAGTAACACCTTTTGTGTTAAAGAGTGACACCTTTTGATCTTTTATGTTGCAAAGTCACACCTTTTGAACTTTCATGTCATAGTGTAACACCTTTGTGCTAAGGAGTAACACCTTTTGAACTTTTATTTCATAGAGTCACACCTTTTATGTCTTAGAGTAACACTTTTGTGTTTAAGAATGACCGCTTTTGATCTTTTACGTCATTGACTGATACCTTTTATGTTTTAGATTGATACCTTTTACACCATAGAATAACAACTAATACTCTAATTAGTCCCAACTTCGAATTTTGTGTTATTGAGTAACACTATTTATATCATCGAGTATTTTCTTACGTTGGAGAGTAAATGTTTTTGAATTTTCATGTTAGCAAATAACATCTTATAATATTTTGTAAGCAGGTGAGATGTCTTTCGCTTTACAAGGTAACATATTGTAAAATGGAGTTACACTTTCTGAATGCTCTTTACAGGATATGTAACTCAGGCTGAAACAAACAAAGATTGAACGATCGGTTAACGGGTTGCAACTCATTATTTGGTCGGCTTAAATTTAATCTTATAATCGCAATTTATTTATCATCTACACGGTACAGGTTATAATTCTAAATACGCGGCCTTAAATCTACGTTAAATCTGGTTGGGAGGGCTAGCAACCCAGGTGTTCCTGCGGCTGCTCTGGTATGATGAACCCCGGGTGTACCCGCGGGTCTATTCGGGATTCGGTTACAGGCACGAGTGTACCCGTGGCCTGGTGGAGGTAAGGGGAGCGGTTAGTAGAAGTCCAGAAGCACCTGTGACCCCCTGGTGCACGGCCCGAGTGTACCCGCGGTGCAGGGTATTTGCTCGGTAGCTCAGCTGTCCGATCTTGCCACAAGTGTACCTGCTGGCGAGGGCGGTCCCAGAGCTACTTGAAAGCGGAAAGTGTACCTCTCCGCTTCCTCCGAGCAGACTGACTAACTGACCGCGCGCAGCTGCCTTTATACCCACCCGGAGGAGTGGGGACGGCTGCGGCGGCGAGAGCGGCGCCGTCGCTGGCGCCCGTGGCGCTGTCTGCCTGTGTCACTGTGTCTCGTGGCGCGTAGTTTAAATCAGTGACGGATGTAGTCCATCACAGATTTTTTACCATAACTTCTTTTATGTCGTACAATAATTTTTTTGTCGTTGAATGCTATTCTTTATATCATAGAGTAACGTATATTTTATGTTAAGCTTATACCTGATACAGATAAAAATAAAGGAGTAAGAATAACTCTCAATTTTGGTTCTTTATTAATACAAGTATAATAGAAATATTACACAACTGTACATATTTTGGAATGTAAAGTCATCGGCGAAATAATACTAGTATTGAAGCATCAATTATAATACCACCATCAAATGCAATAGTTACATATAAGTATTCAAAGGTAGCACTCTATGATATCCATGTGATTGATCCATTCAATTGATACTACTCTATGACATAAAAGTTCAAAAGGTGTTACTTTTTAACACAAAAAGTTTTACTCTATAACGTAAAAGTTTAAACGGTATCACTCTTCAACATAAAAAGTGTTACTCTTTAACACAAAAGGTGTTACTTTATGACGTAAAAGTTGTTAGTCTACAACGTAAAAGGTAAATTTCAAAAGATGTCACTGTTTAACAAAAACGGCGTTGTTGGACGAAGGATGAAGGTGTAGGTGAAATAAAGGAGAAGTTTTCTAAGTGGTGAAATGTAAAATATATTTCTTCGTTGTATCGTACTTTAGCTACAAATGTGGGAGAGCAAAAAGTAGACCGCTCGCTAGCTAGCGACATGAGCGACTGACGAAACTGCACCCGACCAGCATCGTCTCAACTCGTGAAAAACACAAGGGTTTTTCCTACAACATTTTTTTGATATTCATTTGTGTATAATATGTTGGTTCGCAAATGTAAACCGATCAGCTATTTTTATAGGCGTCGCTCGAACTCAAGAGCGTCGATCGCCTAAGGTACATTAGTCACGTAGCTGAAAAAGTGAGGAGAAACAACGAACTACGTTATTATACTATTTATTGTCGCTTTCGACGTCTCGACTAAATATCTTTCCTTTTCACATATGTTCCTTGAAAACTTTCTATGCATGGCACTGATTCTGTATTAGCCTAAAAGGACCCGAACAACCCTCAGATTGTTCGTCCACATTGATTCACATAGCTAGAAGCGTACTTCTACAAGCGGAATCTAACAACCTCGGAATAAGTTAACTTATTCCTAGCTGGGTGGCTTTATTTGGCGGAAATTTTGTTGAAATTTTGCCCACTAAGAATTCTGGCCAATGCATTGTTAGACTTTCATAGTTAGTCACAACAATTTTTCTTTAAAATACGTATTTACCAAATCAATCAATAAACCATTATTATTCCTCCCTTACTTTTTTAGCTAAACAAATATACTTATTAAATATCCTTTAAAATTTCTATTAATATTAAGCCAGCCGGCGACAGGCATTACTCTATGAAATAAAGGTTCAAAAAGTGTCACTCTATGACATAAAATTGCGACTCTATAACATAAAAGTTCAACAGTTGTTACTCTTTAACACAAAAGTTGTTACTCTATGACATAAAAGTTCAACAGGTGTTACTCTTTAACATAAAAGTTGTTACGCTATGACATAAAAGTTCAAAAGGTGTGACTCTATGACATTGCAGTATCAAAACGTGTCACTGTAAAACACAAAAGGTGTTACTCTATGAAATAAAGGTTCAACAGGTGTCACTCTTTAACACAAAAGTATCGCTCTATGACATAAAAGTTCAAAAGGTGTTACTCTTCAACATAAAAAGTGTTACTCTTAACACAAAAGGTGTTACTCTATGACGTAAAAGTTGTTAGTCTACAACGTAAAAGGTGTGACTCTATGAAATAAAATTTCAAAAGGTGTCACTGTATAACACAAAAGGTGTTACTGTATGAAATAAAAGTTCAATAGGTGTCACTCTATGACATAAAAAGTGCGGCTTTATGACATTAAAGTTCAAAATGTGTTACTCTTTAAGGCCATGCGGTACCGAAAAATAGCCTAATTTTATTATTTAATTAAATAAAATTTGAGCATTTATTTAGAAAACCAAGTCTGTCAGGCGCTCCATATATCTAAATACTATACTCAGAAATTTTTTTTTACTGATTCTCTCAACAATTCCATGAGTTATGCTCTTTTTGAAATAGACGAAAATTCTAGGAATACAGATTTCTACTTCGACATCGTGGTTTTTATTTAACTAAATAATTTTTAAATATTCTTTTCAAAAAAAGAAGACTCTCTGGCCCTTCGTATATATAAATTCGATACTGAAAAAATTTGGTGTAAATTCATTAGTATTTGCAAAAGATATTCACATTCTAAAATTATGTCCGTATGTCACATCACCATCACACAGAAGGTGTTACTCTATTACATGAAAGTTCAAAAGGTGTCAGTCAATCACATAAAAGGTGTTACTCCATGACAAAAAAGTTCAAAGGTGTCACTCTATAACATAACAGGCGTCACTCTTTCATACAAAAGGTTTTACTCTATGGCAAATTAGTTCAAAAAGGTGTCACTCTATGACATAAAAGATGTTACTCTGTGACATGAAAGTTCGAAAGGTGTTTCTCTTCAATACAAAGGTGGTACTCTATGGCATAAACGATCAAAAGGTTTTACTCTATGACATAAAAGTTCAAAGGTGTCATATAAAATGTGTTACTCTATGACATAAAAGTTCAAATGGTGTTAATCTTTAACACAAAAGGTGTTACTCTATGACATAAAAGTTCGAAAGGTGTTACTCTATGACATGAAAGTTAAAATGGTAATACTCTTTGACTCAAAACATGTGACTCTATGACATAAAAGATCAAAGGTGTCACTGTATGACATGAAAGTTTAATAGGTGTTACACTTTAGCCCAAAAGGTATCGGTTCAAAAGATGTCGCTCTTTTACTCAAAAGGTGTGACTCTATGACATAAAAGTTGGATAGATGTCACTCTTTAACATAAAAGTTGTTACTCCATGATATAATAGTATAAAAAGGTTGATGGTTACACATATATTCAGTCGATGCTATACAATTGAAGCAGAAACGTGACAAACGTAGAGGATGATGTTTGTAAACTTCGGGATAACATAGTACAGAAATCACAGTCTTTATTAAGATCGAAAAAAACTGCTGAAGTTTCCGATACATCTAATGATATAGAAACTTCTGATATAGAACTACCTAATATAAGACCTGATCATGTTCATAATAAAATTGCTAACACCAGATATCCTAAAATTGTAAATCTTGTCAACAAATACTCATCGAAGTTAAATGTAAATTCTAGGGGATTTCTCTATAATATTTATGGTGTTTACAAGCAAGAGAATATACTTATTATCGGAAATTCTGGAATAAAATTTGTTGGTGACTTTGTTCAAATAAATGAGCAGAAATATCATTTGTCCGTAGGACTGTTACAATTACTATTCAGAAAACTTCTGGATGAACGTTTTATCAATTCGGATGATATTGATAATTATAGTAGAATTATTGTGTTTCTAACGCTCAGAAAAACACTACTGTGTAAATGAGTCAATTCGAAAACTAAAGAGTAAGAAATTGTATAACTTTATTGCTCCAATGTTTGATGAATCGGCTGTGAAAAATGGCTCCTCTCGAAAGAATAAAGATAATGTGACAATTTGATACTTTACCAATAAAGAAACGTGAAATGGTTGAGAAAAAACAAAATAATGGAATGGTATCGAAAAAGATATTTGAACCTTCTGACAATTCTTTAAAGAAGCTTATTGGTTCAAATGTTCGAACAAATTCCCATCTTCTACCTACTGTTAACGAAACCGATAATTATGAAAAGTTTATCATTTTAGTGAAGATGCATCAGATATTTCATCCAATGAGTGTTCACCGAAAAGCATTTATGATAACTTTATTAGCTCGAGATATCAACGTGAAGGTGAAAAATGGAGCAGTGACGAAGAAGAAGAAATTGTAGATGAATTAACTGCATATGAGCTCGACGTCTGGGATAATCCTAATAAAATTGGTTAATCGCTTACAAGTATTCATTGCTGATCAAAATATGGGAATAAGAAATAACTATGATGGAATCTATTTTATTCCTAATGAACTTTGCAATGCTAGTATCATAGTTTCATTTTCAGAAAAGTTATATTGTACTAGATTACTTAGAAACATAGATATTGACCAAGGATAGGCCAATGTTGACATTATGCTTAGAACTTTCTTGTTATGGACTATCGTGGATGGTGGTGATTATACTGAAACTGAAAAAATGTATTCAAAGGTGTTAAAAGAATTTTTGACATTGATAAAATAAAGAAGTTGTGGTGGGACTGCTTCAATTGTTTTATAGGTCACCATTACCTGGCTATGTTTACTCTCGCAAGTAGTTAGTCGAGATTTCATCTATATAAAACCGGAAGAAATGTATAGTTTTCTACATCAAAATGGGACAAAACAGCTCACGCGTTACTCCTCAGCAACAGCAATAAAAGCAAAATAACGACAATAAAAAGTCGTCATGCAAAACATCTACTGAAAATTTTTCCACAACTACTCGTTCATTTCCTGAGCATAAAAGATCTAGAACATAACCTTCAAAACACCAGGCATCTGACCGCCCGCTGCGAGCTGTCGACTGCTGGCCCCTGGTAGCAGCACGTTCGTACCAGTTCTAAAGACACCGATTCCAGAACCACCATAATTACAGAAAAGATATAACCCACTGCATCTTATCTACTATTTCAAAGATGCTAAAAGAATTCACGTCATTGATGGATTGAAGAAGTTAGAACTTTTCAACTTTAATGTTACCAATATTACTGAAATTGACTATTAATCTTTGGAATATCTTAGATTAGTGACTATATGCACTAACCACAATATAAAACTATACTTGCGCCGTGTATAACGTAAAGCGCATGAAACAGTTTTACCGAAACATGGAGTGGAGGGGATATTGAAGAAGAGTAATTTGATGGATACTGGAGGGGTGAACAAACAGGTAGAAGCTCACAGGATAGGAGCGAGGTGGAGCTCTTATCCTCTTTCACATTTTTGTACTCATATAGTTTCACAGTTAAATTATAAAGACTAGACACTTTTGAGAGCTGTGCACGGTGTTAGTCACTCTCCGGGGTCCGCCCCAAGTCAAAAAAATTTTAAGCCCTGTGACACTATATATGTATACATATATAATTGTATATAATTCCACAGTAAGCCGTCAGATGCCTTCGTAGCACAGTAATATAACTGTTCTGTAACCTAAAGGTTGTGGGTTTGTGCCCACCATTGGTAAATTTTTTTTTTCACTTAAATATTTTTATAGGGTTTGCATAACATATATGATACATTTAAATTTATTACATAATTTAATTTTACATTTTTTACCGAAATCCGAACGTTGCGGTAGCTTAATTGCATCATTAGCACAGAGGCTGACAGATGTCGCAGTGGCAGACCGGTAAGACGGCTGCTCGGTAACCCAAGGGTCGCGGGTACGCGCCGACCTCCGGCAAAATTCTTTTTTTCTGTTAAACATCTATTAAATTATTTAAATAATATATTAATTAATAATATTGACTAAATAATTCAATTATTAGCGAAAAAAAATTTTTAGAGTAGTGGAGAGTGGGTGGTGATGGCCCAGTGTTTCTACAGAGACACGGGACTAAGTCGTGAAGGGGAGGGAGGTGAGCCAGAACCATACAGAGGCACGAGCTGAGTAGGAGAGGGGAAGGGTCGAGATGAGCCAGAACGCTACAGGAGCCACGGGACCAGTAGGGGAGGGGGTAAGATGGGATGAGCCAAAACCCTGTGGGGGCATGGGACCAAGACTTGAGTTATTGGACGTCGTGCAATTACGGGTGAGTCAGAAGAACATCGACGGATTCTGGCTTGAATCTTGGGGTATTGGGCCTCGTGGAATTACAAGTTGGGTTATTGGACTTCGTGGAATTGCGGGGAAAACTTAGGTTATTGGGCTTTGTGGAATTGCGGATGAGCCAAAAACTCTACAGGGGCATCAGCTCAGCGGCGAGGGGGAGGGGAGGCGGTTCCGTATTCCTATGGGGGCACTGGACCAAGGGGTCCCGTACCCCCATAGCTTATCTACTCACGTATTTTTTCTTTTTGATTATAATATTTATTAATAAAGATATAACATTTAGTTATACTGCGCTATTGTTACGTCACAATTTTCTTAAATTGTAACTAGTTATAATTTTGTTAATAAGTTTTAAATTCGAAAAACAAAAAATACGTGTCGATTATTTTTCGATATTCTATTTGACGGATCTAATGGATTTTTTCATGCAAAATCTCAATTGTAATCAAGTAAAATGTAAGTTATTTGTATTAATTATTTTCAGAAGATTATTAAATATGCAGTTTCCATATTTATTATTTTTTTTATAATTTTTTTTTCATATTTATTATTCTTATATTTTTTATTTTTATTATCCATTTATAGATAATCAAAAGTTACTGGTCTATAGGTTAATGACTGGATATATTGACAGGATCTCTAAGTATTCTATTAACAAAATCTACAATTTTTTAGTTACCAACTGAGAAGCAAGCGTGGCGAAAGCCCAAGCAGTGGGTAAATGCTCTTCTTTCGCCATCGAAAACAATGGCGAAACTACGTACTTTCGACCAGTGGATCAAGAAAAATAATATCTTCATTATTTTCTATTATATTCACTATATAATTCATTACTATCCTCAATGTGGTTATTCACTACTATTTGAGGCATCGATGGAAAATTCGCATTATCAGGGTTTTCAGCTATCAACGTTTCACAAATAACAGAATAAGCTAAATTGTAAGCTTTAGTATAATCGCCATATAATCTGAGAAAGTTTTCTGATAATGCATCTTTAAAATTTTCCCAAAGTTTTTCTAGATGCACAGGTTGAGAATGAATCAAAATACGAACAAATAACAAACGTAAACTACCTGGTGTCATCCAACTTATAGCTTTCTGCATAACTCGACTCCATTCCTCATCATGATCTATAAGACCTATTGCTAAGCAAGCTTCTGAAAACGTCATATCGTCGGCTTGGTAAAAGAAGGTACCACCTCAGAATCCAGTTCAAGGAAGTACCAACTCGGAATCTGATCCAAGAAGGTACCAACTCAGGAGGAGATTTTTTATGGAAATTTAAGTTGGAATGAGAGTAAATGCATTTATTTATACATTATTAAGAAATGAATCTTTTATTAATAATGAAAAATAATTAATGGTATTTTAAATTTTAAGTAGGAGTAAAGTTTGTATGCGTGCCTCTAAATTTGAAAGAAAATTTCAAATGTAAAATTCGTGAAAACCCATAACAAAATTTTTGTACAACAAGCAATATTTTATGGTAAATTTCACTTTACACCATAATTTAAAGTACAAATTTTATCATATAATACTGAATTGAAAAACACATTTTATAGCTATCTTTACTTCAATTTTCATTACATATTTTACTATAAAATATAGCTGTACTCAAATAAAATCATCAATAACTCTACCTGACTTGGACTTACGGAATAATGCGTCCAATACAATTATAATGAGACTTCCATTTTGACCATTTATAAACTTTATGACTATTATCATTATAATGCTTAAAGACATAATGAGCCAGAATTTTAGTATAAGTGTATTGTGTAGCTGAAATATCTTGTTTATTCAAATCAAAATAAGCTAATAATGTACTGCTTCAATTTAATGCAGCCTCCACTGCAATACTATCATCAATATAAAATTACTTATATAATTGACTGTTATTGAGGCAAATGAACTGCTAAGCATATGATACTATGACTTTTACACTCTAATCGTTGTTACACCTCTGATTGTTACTCAAAAATTTTATGAAACATTTAGAAAAACACGATTTTTGTTTAAGATAAATGGTATTGTATATGTTATATTATCCTAAACAAAAAATGTTATTGGTTGATAATTTTTTTTATGTTTATGGCACGTCGCATTCTTTATTTGGGTATATTGAATGGGATGAGCTGTATGATTTGAGTTATATTCAAACTATTAATTACACTTTTAGAGTATTTTGTGACGTTTATTAAGGCGGTTTTACACCTATAAATTTAGAAAAAGTCAAAATTTTTTTATTTGATTTTTCGATTCTATATATAATTCTAAACTTGTAAAAAATGTTTGTAGTGACATATTTTAAAAAACATCAAGAACCAATTTCTTGCAATCATTTTTACGGTTAAAAGAAAGAAACTTAATATTTTAAAATTTTAATTTAAAATTTATAAAAATAATTTTTTAATGAATTTTTAACAAAAAAATATTCCAAAAAGCGTTTTGATTAGATATCAATCTGAGAAAATACTTTAATTGATTTAATGTTTATATATTTTATACATATATACGTAATCTAAACACATAAAAATTTTAAATAAGATTCGTGAACTCAAATCGCGCGCTCAGTTGTTACAAAGTATGAAAGACGCCGCTGCAAGGCGCCACGAGCATGCGCTGTGATTTTATTTTGGATGTGTCATGTTTGGGGTTAGTTTCTTTGACATACACACTCAGCTAAGTTGTACCTTGTGTTTGCCCAAAACTTCAACCAACTGGATATATATGGGCAGTTCTCTGGTGAATCGAGATGTCCAAATTTTTTTTTCTTTTAAAATCAACTAAATCGTTTCGTAACTATTCCATATATTACCCTGAATTTTTTTAGATTTTTATCACTTATTGTTTTTTAGTGGCAGAGGGTCAA
>JAWWEQ010050375.1:0-11697 GCA_035583055.1 Torymus tubicola
AAAAGTGTAGTGACTTAGTATAAGAACAGTTGCTTCTCCCGGTAATTATGTTACTGGTGGGTTAGCAACAATAATTTCAAGGCAAATCTAGTTTATAAGTTAATATTAGGTTTTTTTTTTGTAAACCAGACCAGCGCACAGGAAATTACTTCTTTTGCTGGATTACTAATGTAAATAATTACTATGTAATTTAATTTCTAATGTATTGTAAATTTGTATTTACTCTGGAAATAAATAAATAAATATAGTAGAAAAAATTTACAATATATGTTATAGTTTAAGTTACTCAATGTTATTCACATTTATTTCTAACACCCACAGCATGTTACTCATGTACAATTTACGCTAATATCATTAGCTATTTCCTGTTCAAATTTCAAGATATTGACATCTCTCATGCTGAGACGTGTAAATTTATGTTTAGCAAGCATTATGTCCTTAACAAGTTTAGAGTCGGAGAGTCGATATACCCACGGACAACACCTCATAGAGTAAGTCTTTAGCGAGCCTACTGAGATTTGTTTATCTGCCCAAAGCAAGCGTATTGAATGAAATAATGTCATCCTTCTTGATGGTTGGAAGAATAGTAGAGGATTGCATGTAAAACAGCTGAATTTTGGTTTTCCAAGCCTTCGAATGTATTAGAGATAATCAATACTCGTGAAAAATCAACACTCTTTATTTCTTTCGTATATGTTTCTTGCTTCTGTCAGGTAATCAAACAAACGCTCAAAAGTGTAAAAAAAATTGTCAATTTACAAAATAAACAAGCATTATACCGCATGCCGTAAAAAAATTAAAACTATTGAATGATGCTGCTACCAATCGCTAGATAAAAATAAAATAAAAAAACTGATAATATTTAATCGAATAGTAACTTTCATAAAAGTGATCAGAAATGGAATGACAAGGTTGACAAAATTTCTGGAAAAATTGTTTTAATTAAGAAACATGCGATAGTAGTCGTTCTGCGCAGTGAGGGTTGCAAGATCAAAAAAATTGCAAAAGAAACTGAATTTAATCGGTACCGTATATAATTCTATAATTATGTAATGTGATATTTATCTCTCATTTACCCTTTGCCACATTAAGCCCTCGGCGGTTTCATACGGATGAGAGACAAGACATTATGAGAGTGAAGAGTACGAGAAGTGACGAGGAAACCATGGTTGAATAAAAAGGTAAAGAGTAAGTATGTATCGTTGTATGAATTTTGCGCGCGCGCGTTAGATCGACCGGGAGAGGAACTTACAACAACCATCGTCCCGTGGACCAGAGAAGGAGAAAAGGTGTTGACGGTATTAAGGTAGATTGAGAATTGTTATTAAGCGTGACAGAACGCGGAGGATTGTGCGTGAGCGCGGTTGGAGTCCAAGCGAGGGCGCAAGTTGATTTGCGTTTTCGATTGCAGTGGAAGATTTCAAGTGTTGAGAGAGCGAGAGAGAAGGTGGAGAGAGAGTGAGTGAGATAGGGAATTAAAGAAAAGTGAGAGTGAGCAAGAAAGCGAAAAGATTGTTTGAATATTTACTGAATAGATGAAAATGTATTGGGGTTTATACTTATAATAAAATTGAACTAAAATTGAGATTGTATTATTGTTGATTTATTTGCGAGATTACCTTTCCCAACCTTTGCAAATTTGTAGCTTGTCCGAGCGAACAACGTCACAGCAGAATCTCCTTTTGGACGGTAAATGAGGTTAGCGGGAGCAGGAAAAAAGAGAGAGTAATATTATATAAATTATTTTTTGAACCTCCCCTAGGGCGTGAATCGGGCACTTTGCGCCCGCTAAACAAGCATCAGAAGTGGAATTTTGCGCCCCGAGGTTCAAAAAATAGTATACGCCACACGGGCACAAGGTGATTAACGTGAATCACCCACTTTGCGCCCTTGTTGCGTAATGTACTATTGCGGGTATTCGGGCTTTAAAGCCTAAATTTACCATATCGCGAATAGAAAGTTCAAACTGTGATCGAAAATGATAATGTTGTCCTAAAACAACATTAAAACGAGATGATAAGTTTATGAATTTAATGAGTTAACAAAACAAAATTTCAACAAAAAAGGGTTGGTTAGATATTGTTTCTGCAAAAACAGTTAGAAGACGACTACATACAGCCGGTCAATTTAGCCCAGTCACTATTTAAAAGGCACTCCTTCATAAATTTAATCGAAAAAAGAAATTTAAATGGGCATTTCATTATTCGAATTGGACTCTTGAAAATTGGAAAAACTTTTTGTTGACTAATGAGCCTAAATTCGAGCTTTCAGTTACAAATCAGATGAGTGATTTTTAAAGGACTGTCTTACGCCTCCTGTAAAACGCGGAAAAGTAAGGGTTTGCTCAAAATGCTGATATTTTGGAAATAGTAAGGTCGTAAATATGTTTAACAACAAATTTTGGTAAAACATTTGATCCCGTCTGAATTGCGATTTATCAGCGAAGTTATTGATTTTTAATAAATAATGATCTCAAACATTCTTCTAAATATTATCGGTCTTATTTTAAAATAAACAAGCAGACATTTTGCATCGAATGATTTCCCGCTCAGCCCCCACCCCTAGTCAACTGAATTAAATCACATTGAGTTACTTTAGGATCTAACCGGAATACTTAGAAAAAAATACAAGTATCCGGAAAAGATTTATGCAATGAGATTTAGATAAAAAAATTGATTATGGATACGTTTAAGTATAAAACAACAAAAAAATGCAATGAAGCAGTAACAGCGCATTCCTGCGTGACACAAAATTTGTCTTCATTTTCAGCGATTAAATGGATTGTATTTTTAAAAATTTTCTTGCGCTCTTTTTGACTGCTTGTAACTATCTAAAAAATTAATATTTTCTAACGAATCTGTGCTTAAGTTTTAGCTTTTACTGTCTACTTTAATAGTCCTTTATCGTCTTTTTTGTATCATGAATATTTGTAATGTAACACTCAAAAGAAGAGACATCATTTTTTATCGAAATACAGGATATTTGAGATTAAATTGCCGACATCTCAAGAAACAAGACCCATTGAATAAATTTTTCTGGGCTTCATTTTTAAATACTAGAAATCGACACTTCAATGTCCGTAAAAATCCGTTTCTCGCAGGTTAAACTCTCTTCTTGTTAGTAATAATAATATTTAAAAAAAGTCAAAGCTTGCACAAGCTAATCAGAAACAATTATGGTTCACATTAAAATAAATTGAGAATGTTACATCAACTTTGGACCATTGCACAGTCTTGTCTCCACTGACTGGACCATTGTACAATCCTGACTTATCTAGCTGAGTCATTGCACAGCCTTGCCTTAACTGGCAGGGTCGCTGTACGATCTTGACTCAACTTGCTAGATCACTGCACAATCTTGTCTTAACTGGCTGAATCGCTGTACGATCTTGTCTTAACTGGCTGGATTATTGCACAGTCTTTCTTAACTGGCTGGATCATACTTTTGGATACTTTTTAAAGTTTGGTATCCAATACAATGAAGTGGAACTCTAAAAAATAAAAAAATTCGGAAAATAAAAAATTCCGTAAATATTTTACATAAAATGTGGAGTCGAAAGTGTATTACTAATTTTCCAACTAGGCGCATCATTTTGGAGGAAAAAATTCATGAAATTCAAAAATTTCAAATAATGAATTTTTTCTCGAAAACTGCGTCTAATCAAAAAATTACTAAAAACACTTTTAACTCAAAATTTTTTGCTCTTTCAGAATCCGTAATAAAAAATGGCGGTTCATATTCAAAAAACAAAGTTGACCTCCAAATGACCTTGAAATGTAAAGACAAGGTCAAAACCAAAGTCGTCATTCGAGTTCCCCCTTGATATCCTATAACTTTCGTTTTTACCATTTTTTTCGATTGCGGTCTTTCCAAATGAGTTATTTAACTGTGAAAGTTAAAATGGGTCGCCCTGTATATAATTTCTTCTTCCTATCTTCTTTATCTTCTCAATCTAGATCGCTTTTATCTTTCTTTTCTTCTACTCTCTTTTTATACTTTTCTCCTGATCTTCTTTTTCTTTTGGATTACATTTCTCATTTTCTCCTGCCTTCTTGTCCTTCCTTACGACTTCTTTTTCTTCTCTACTTTCTTTCCTGTTATCCTCTCTCTCTCCATCAATCTCTCTCTCCTTTCCCAGCCTTCTTTTCTCTCATACCTAATTTTTTCTCCTCCATCACTTCCTTTCTCCTAAGCTGCTCTTTAACTTTTTTTTTTCTGCGTCCAGTCTTTCCTTATCTGCTGATTTGTTATCTGTTTTCTCCATTTCTCCTCTGCCCTTATCCTTCTCTCAATCTCCCCTACTAGTCTCTCAACACTGCAAGTTACGTCGAAAAATCGTTGTGCGTCATTGTTGAGTAGGTCCAACTTTTCCTCACATACTTTCAGGTCAACTTTCAGTAGTATGACTCTACTCATACCGGCAGCTAACCTCACTGTCTGCTGCCTGTGTTCTTTCTCTTTCTCTTTCCTCTGCTCCCCTCCTCTCCTTTACGGGCTCCTACCATCTTCCTCACAACTACTCCTACGTTTTCGTACCTTAGGGCTGTCCTATAATGGTCTCTTCTTCCTCGTATTAGGCTTCCTCTACACTTCTCTCTCCTCTTTCTTCTCTATCTCGTTCTCTTTCTTTCACCTTCTGTAGGCCAGCCAGGTGTTCTCTACCTCCTTTTAGGATCTTTTCTTCTCCTGTTTCGTATACTCACATTTTTCGAATATTTGCTCCAGGCTTTCCTCTTCTACTTCGCATAGTCTGCATTTTCTGTTTTTTTTTGCTTCATCCAATATCTATTACTTCTGTTTTCTCTGCCTAGCCTGAATCTCCCTGTCAGTTCCAGTTCATCCTTTCTGTTTCTTGCCCCTTTCCTTAGATATTTCGGCGTTTTGTCGCTTTCTACTAGGCTTCTCAACTCCCCTCCGTATCTAGAGTTTCTTAAGCTTTCTTTCCTCTCTTGCAGCTCTACGTCTACACCTATACTCTCCATTTCTTTGTAAATAGATATACCTGCCTCCTTTCCACTTCCCGCCTGAAGCATCCTCTTCTTTCTAGGAATTCTCTCCTGTATTTCTCCTGCTCCGTTCCTACCTCCTCCTTTGTCATTCTTCAGCATTCGGACCACAGCGATCCTTCCTTCGCCCATGCTTGCTTTTCTTCATGCTTAGCTGCTTTTCTCACAAATCTGTTCATTGATCGATGTTCATAGCCCACTTCATACACCTGTCCTGGATCATATCCAAAACTACTCTCCACAGCCAGCACTGATCCAACTAGTGCGTCAAATAGCTTCATCCTTTTGTGCCAGTCATCTTTGAATGTACGCTCTCCTAAGACCCATACTGCATCTAGTATTGCTTTTGCCTTGTCCGCTAGATGTTTAATCAGCTAGTCGTCCGCGTTATTACCCTGCATCTTGTAGCCGCGATGCGTCCCTTCCTTCGCCACTTTCATGTCTTCACCTTTCCATTTAAATTACGTTTTCCTGCTTTTTTACACTCCAGAATTACTGACTTCTCCGTGTTTAGCTCCAGACCTAATTTATCAATATATCTGCCAAATCTTTTCAGTATTTCTCTCATTCCTACTTCGTTGTTTGCCAGCAGCACAATGTTGTTTGCGTATGCCAGCGAGCTCATTTTGCCCTTTGCTAACATTACTCCTCCCACATGTGCCTTCTTGATCTCCGTTTCCAACTCTGCCATGCATACATTGAACAACGCCGGGCTTAGCGGGCAACCTTGTCTTACCCCTTTGTTTGTTCTGAACTTTCCTATCTTTGCCCTTGCTATGTCTACCTCACAGTATGTTTCCTTATACAGCTCTCTTATGCTGTCTTTTACCGATGTCCATCTTCCTCTCTCCTTTTTTATCTTCGAGCCTACTACCTTCTTCAGGATGTTTATTGCATCCAGCGTGCCTCTTCTTTTTCTGCTTTACCGAACTGCTTGTCATCTAGTAACTTCCTTTCCTCCAACTGCTTGTTTAGTCTCCTTTTCAGTATTTTAGCATATATCTTATACTCGGTGTTCATTAGTGTGATGCTTTTGTAGTTCTTGACTTCCTCTGTCTCCTTTTTTGTACAGTGGCTTTACCACTCCCGTTTTGCACTCCTCCGGCAGTTTTCCTCCTTTCCATCACCTGTCGTGGGTCATTCTTTGTGCTCTCCGTGTAGAATATCCAGGCTTCGTTTGGAATCTTGTCTCCATCCGCCGCCTTTCTTCTCTTGAGGTTTGTTATTGCAGTCTCTACTTCTTCCTCCGTTATCTCGTGCTCATCCTATCTTTTCTTATCCCCTTCTCCTGTTCGTTCTATCTTCGTTGTTAGATTTTCTTCGAATTGCCTTAGGAAGTGTTCCATCTACTTCTCCTTCTTAATGTTCTCGCTTATTTGCACTCCACTGTCTCACCACTTCTCTACTTTTCTGTTATCTCCTTTCACCTTCTTCATTGGCGCCGCTTTCTCTACCGTCTCCTTTAACTCTCTCCATTCTTTCTTACTCTCTCTTCCTTCTTTGCTTTCCAGGTTGTCTTAGTACTTCTGTATTCCCTTCTGTGACCAGTCGTTTACCTGTTTCGCGTTTTCTCTCTTCTTCCTGCGTCCTCTTACCATGAGTATTATTTCGATTGGCTGGTGATCCAATTCTGTGTATTTGCCTACTCTAATTCGCTCTATCTTTTCGCTGCCAATTGTTAACATTCTTCCTCCTCCGATATAGGTGTATTCTCCTTCGCAGCCCTCTTCCATGTCTTCGTTTACTATGTGCAATCCTAGTTCTCGGATCTTCTTTCACATCTCTTCCCCTTCTTGATTTAGGATGGTGTCTTTACATCTTCTCTTCTTCTAATCCTCTCCTACTCTGCCACCTTACTGTGCCGTCCTTGCGTTGAAGTCATCTCCTATTGTTATGTTGCCGTCCGGTCTTTTTTCTGTTTCCTCTTCTATCATCCTCCAATTATTTACTTTTTCCTCTCTCATGTATGTGGACATGCCCAGAATTTCCTGTTCCTCTACTTCCAACTCTTCGCCGATCATCTCCTTCCTGTCGACTTACTGCTTTTGCTTTTCAGCTCTTTCCTCATCGTCAATATCAATCCTCCTTTCGCTCTTTCTTTCCTCCTCTCTTTCGTCGCTGGCCTTGTACTTGTCTTAATCCCCTTGAGTTGCGTGTTGATCAGTTTTTCGTCTCTATTTTCCAACCAGGTTTCCGATAGACCTACTATATCAAAATTCTTTATGTACTCCTACGTACCTTGACTCAGCGACTTTGCTCCTACCACATTCCGGAATAACACTCTCAGTCCGTTCCTATGTTCATTTCTTGGGTATGCGGTGAGTTTTCTCTCCTTTTTCTGAACTGAAAAATCACCATTTCTCCTGTTTTCTCGTCCATAGTCCATTCTTTTCCTTCGAACAGTACTCTGCTGTGTTTAACTGTAGCCTGAGCACCTTCCTTGGAGATCGATTTGGCCCATTTCCTCAGCTTCTAGTCATTCTCTCTCTCTCCTGCCATGTTCTGTCGTTGCCATTTTCTTTCTCATTATCTGAATTTTTTGCTCCAGGTCTCCACACTTCGCTCCGACTGTGTTTTCCTCCTTTCTTATTTTCCAGATCCTTTTAATCCTCACCTCTGCTTCCAGATCGTCCTTCAACCACCTGTTCAGGTGGCCCGTGCTCCTTGAATTCTCCGTCTTTAGGCCAGAAATGATTATGTTGTTTCTTTTTCTCGTTCTTTCTTCTTTCTCCGCTTTCCTGTACTGTTCCTGTCTCATTTCGTCTGTGCCTCTCCTTAGTTTCTCTTCGACCTTTATTCTTATCTCTTTACTTTTCTCTAGTGCTTCTTTCATTTCTTTTCTGCTCTCCTCCTATTTTTCTTCTATATTCTTAAGGTCATCTGCTACCTTCTCTGCCATCGTTTTCTAAGTAGTCTCGTATGTTCTTCTTTAACTCCTGCGTTTCTTTCCTCACCTCTTGCAGTTCCTTTGTTATTTCCTCCTAATTCTTCTTTAACTCTGCATTTACTGTTACTATGTATTCCAGTTTCTAAGACATGTCGTCTAACTTGCCCATCCTAGTCGCCATGTTCTGAAACGCCACCTGGAATACCTTCCATCTTTCCTCCTCCATAGATGTTCTGTCCTTGTGTTCTTGTGACTCGTTAACCATTGTTCCCAATTCTTTGTCTACTACTTTTTCTTCCGTCTTTGGCGGCTTCCTTTGTAACCCGCCTCACTTAAATGGGTTTTTTTCCTCTTTCTGGTTCCTTTTCTTCTCTCTTTTCTCTTCCAGGAATCTTAATTTCCTCTTAAATGTCGCTATGGCGCTTTTCATTGGTGTCTTTAGTTCCTCTTTAGTCGTTCTATCCGGGACACTCTGCTTCCTTTGCTTCCCTGCTCTCCTTATCCTTACTTTTCCCTCTTTTCCTTCTAGTATTGCGGCAGCTGGGTTTGAGTAGCTTTGTTCTCTCCAAAATCTGCTGTTTCCTTCTGCTCCTGTTGTTACTTGGTTCGGAGTGTAGAATATTTCTTGTTCTACCTTTCTTTCCTGTTCGTTATCGCTCTGTTTCTGTCCCTGGTCTACTTCGTGTGTAGATATTGTAGAATGAGCTTTAGGCTCCAGGGTCCTTACCATTCTATACGCACTCTCCGTGCTATGTTCCTGTTTGTTCTTTGGATATAGAATGGGCCTACGGTCTCTATTCGTTCTCTCCTCTATCTTTTCTTACTCTATGCCGTTGCCTCCGCCTTTTTATAGCCTTCTTTTTACGGTCGCCGTTGCTGTACTCTACACTGCACTGCGCTGACCCGGATTCGCCTGATCTAACCTCTCTAATTATGTGTTCCAAGCTTTTTACCGCTCACTCTTTCCTGATTTCTCACAGTTTACTGTCGCACCGATCAATATGCACAACCACTCCAGCGGTCATTTTTTCATCTCTCCTCTCCTTGTTAGTATAAAAAAGTAATTTAATTTTTACAACTAATATTAATATTGCTTTTCAAATAATTAGGAAGTAGGTATATAAAATTTTTTTACGACTAGATGACCCAAACTGTTTCATTTTTTTTCAAACAGTTAATTTTAATGAAATTAAATATTAATAGCTATCTCTGATTGCATACTGGTTATGCCAATTGCTTCAAATAGGTATCCCTAACATTAGGGTTCGAATATCAATTGAACTTTCAGTGACAATGGTGATATAAAAAAAAATTAATTCGAATATTTTAACTCTTTTTAGTGATTTACCTGTATATAATTCAGGACAATTCATATGATGAATACTACAAATGACAATATTTAATATTGTAGTTGTAAAACATCTGTGTATTTATAATTATGTTAGTCGTTTCGAGTATATTTATGATTTCATTCTGTTTTGGTTTACAGTCCAGACTTGGACCTGAATCAGGTCAGGCCTGAATTTAGGGTTCAGGGTCTTGGGAAATACTTACATATACGAAGTTTGGTAAAACTATCCGATTGGATGATTCATCTGGCTTATTCTCATTGTTTAATCAAACTTCTGTTGATTAACTAGCCCTTCAGGTGAAAGGGAATATCACCTTAATCGGTAGCAATTAGCACAAATTTGATCAATCAATCAGAATGAGACTGACCCTCAAAAGAACTAAAAAAATGTCACTACGAAATTTTGGAACGGAAAATACTCACAATTATTCTTAATTGAAGATTGCCACTTAGTGAATTATCCATTTATATTTAACTTTAATAATTACAGTAAAATAATCTTGTATATACCGAAAACGAATAATTTGGCTTAGTGAAGATGGCAAAAGTTTATTGGGGTGCAGCGAAATAGAAAACATAATTTTTTTCACTAATATCACCTTTTCACGTAATCTCTACACGTAAACGATAAACAATTTTGTTCAATTTTTTTATTTTATTTTCTATACACATTTGAATTATGATAATTTTAACTTTTCAGCTATAAGGACTTACCTGGTAATCCATTAAAATGTACTTTTGATGGAACGTTGAAAGAATTAGTTGCTAACTGCAAACCCAAAACCAAAAAAATTTTTTATCAGCAGCTCAGTATTCATGTCAACGAATTAGAAAATAAAAAACAGTTTAAGTGCATTTGGGTTGGTTCATTACTAAAAGAAGAAAAAGAAATAATATTATATCCTAATAAAAATGGTACCGTTGCAACTTTACTAGAAGAGGCTAAAAAACAAGTTGAGTTATCAGAAAATGGATCAGGCAAACTAAGAATACTTGAAATTGTCAGTAATAAACTTCAACCTGGACCAAAGGAAGATGTATTACTAGAAAATTTAAATCCTAACGGTTCTAAAATTTATAGAATTGAAGAAATTCCAAAAGATGAACTAAACTTGTCTGAAGATGAAATTTTAGTTCCTGTTGCTCACTTTCATAAAGATATATTTTCAACGTTTGGAATACCATTTTTTTTTAAGATAAAACATGTGAGTATTTGAAAAAAAATTATTTATTATCAACTTTTTCATTCCATTTGGAATATATATTTGGAATCATAAACATAGTCCTGTCACAATTGATTTTTTGTTATAAAACTATAGAAATTAGTTTAAAATTTGTTATGTAAAAATTCTTTTGATAAAATATCTCAAAAACTACAATAGTTATCTGAAATATATAAAAATCTCCACTTACGAACATTCTATTTTTTTCATTAAAAGTATACAGAATGTTCAAAAAGAAACGTCCCATCCCTATAAGTAAAATCTAAGCATTATAGGAATAATGGAATTTAGTAATGTTTTTGTAAGAGCAAAGATAAGTTTGTATGTTTTAATACGTCAATTCCATATCTCTTGGTTCAACCCTTGGGGATTTAATAGACAAAATAGAGGGCGGTATTCGCGAAGCATGCACGGGTCGAGCACTCTAAACGAAGACGCGTGATTCGAGATGTAAGGTAAAAACAAGAATCACTTTATCCAAAGTTTAATTAAATCGAAACGCAAATTTGAATGTGTAGGCTGAAACTTTTCGTTGAAATAGTCGCTGAAACTAATTTTAAATTTTTCCCAAATGTGGTTTCCATGAATATTGTCAGCTAATAGAAACCAGGCAAATATTGCCTTAGTTGAAAAGGTAACAAAATACGACTTGCTTTATCAAATATATTTATTTGTGAATCGTCCTCTATTAGACCCATTTCAATAGCAGTTTCCTTAAATGTATTATATGTAACATTTTTATACGTACGTAACTCTGTGAAACAAGTTGCTCCTTTGGTTCTATTTAAAATTAAAGTCCAATTGCATAATTTTTGTTTATACATTTACGTTTAATCCACGTTTTACTTTGTAAATTAAATTCATAATATTGTGAAATATTTACATATAGAATATTTTTAGCGAAATCATCTGTACTATTTAACTTAAACCAAGCAGTTAATGTTGTTTTCCAATTATTAAGATATTTAGATTTATTATTTTCTTCAAAAATTCTGTTTTGTTGATTTTCTAGATGAATTGCTAAACGTGTAACAGTATGTCCACGCTCACATAAAGGATATTCTTGTAAACGCGATGAAGCTTCCATCGAGCTCAAATATCTACCATCTATATATTGTGTATTTTCATAATAAACGTCGTTATTTTGATCTTGATTAACTTTATCAACTTTATCAAATTTACAAAAAGCTCTATCACTACCTTTATGTATGTAATCAAAGATGTACTTGA
>JAWWEQ010050376.1:0-11695 GCA_035583055.1 Torymus tubicola
TGAGAAGGCAGTATAGTGTAGTCGAGTAGTAGACATGTTGTCGACGAGAGTGACATGCGAGAAGTGAGCGCTGTCACCATTGTGCGCAGAGAGAAGCGCAAGTGCCGTGTTGTGTGTAGAAAGAGAGAGAGATACAACAGCCGTGATGCGCCTCCACCGATAGGACCGCCACAGGGCCGCCACCAACCACGAGAGAGATAGAGAGAGTTGGACACGGCAATGTCAACTGCGAGCGGGGACAGCGAGGATTCACTCCATCACCGCGGACTCGAAGTGCGTTGCGACTGCGATGGCTGGCCAGCCCCGAGTAAGTCATGACTTGTGGTTATGACTGATTATTGTTGCGTGCACGTTTCCCTTGCGGTGAGGTAATCCGGCATAACGAGCCGTGTCGCGTAGAGTGTCCGTGTCGTGTCGAGCCATTCTTGTTTTTATCTTATACCTTAAGTCACGCGTTTTTATTTAGAGTGCCCGACCCGTGCATGCTTCCCGAATACCGCCCTCTACCCTTTTACAGCTGCAGTTAGCCGAGGGCATCGACTCCTGGAGGAGCAACGGTTACGGGGAGGTAAGAGAGAAAGATAGCCGCTGTGTGTAAACAAGCGGTGTTGTATAGGAGAACCGGCTGCTACAGGTAAAGCTAGATAGAGTTGGCAGCAGTGCCATCGAGCAAGGGGCGCTCGAGTAGAAGGTAGCCTAAGCTTTCTACAATGAAAGCTTGAGGCCAGGGTTCGTCCCTTGTGCCACTGGCAACTGCCGGACAGCAGGGTTTCTTTGACGTGAAATCCTTGCAAGTGCGTAGCACGAGTATATTACGTGTGTAGAATCTTCCCCGTTACAATACATTTAAAGTTTTTATAATGTGTGGTACAACACCGTACGTTCACGTACGTTGGCGTACGTTTCCGTACGTTTTTGTATGAAATAATTAGATTATAACAATTATGTCAACCCTCGGTAGGTTACTGTAGAATATTGTACAATACTTTACGCTGGCATACGTGTTAGTACACTTGGGTACGTTTACGTATGTTTCGGTACGTTCCGGTACGTCCAAGTATGAAATTTTTGGAGATAAAAAATAATTTTTTTAGTACGTGTACGTTTCGGTACGTTTCAGTACGAGGCGATAACTTTAAATGCCCTGACTAACATTTCTGTACGATTTGGTACGTTCCGGTACGTTCTGGTACACCATGTCCGAATCGTAATCAAAACGTACGGAAACATACGGGAACTTACAGCGTACTGTACTAGAATGCATCAGAGACGTACGATTATTATTTCTATTCGGGAACCTTGCACATAACTTTTCAAGAAAAGAGAAGAAAAAATGAGCTTTCTTTTTCTTTTTCCTTAAAAAATCTAGAATCGCGAAAGCGCTCCGAAGGCATAGAAGAAGCTTGCAGGCTCATGAGGGTCGACCGCGCTACATACTTTGAAATGGGCGCCCAAGATTTTGAACTATTCACTGCATTTCTAAATTGCATTGTTCGAGAATAGTAGTTTCTCCGAACTAAGACCTCGCTTTCAAAAGCGCAACTACGCACTGAAATAGAAGCGCTCTCATTTGTCGCCTGTATCTGCCTGGCCCAATTAGCGCAGTCCTTACTGCGAGCGGCAAAAACCTTGCTCCTCGCTTCCGCGAGCGGCAAAAACCTTGCTCCCCGCTTCGGCGAGCCCACTCGACGAGTCAGTTCCGCTCTGACAGCCGAGGAGGGCAGACTTGCCAAACACGAAGTTGCCACACAATCACACTTAATTAATACTATAGTTATTTTGTAGCCGCAGGAGGCACGACGGATAATCAGAATACACTAAATTCATTGTTTTTTTTAAATTTGAATAGTGCCTCAGTTATTTCTCCCGTAAAACCACAATATCTCAAACATTTGATGCTTTTGTCGAGTTTCACGGGACGACGACACATCAACGTCGAAGTCATCATCTCACAGCGACCTCGCCCGTAAGTAAAACACGGGCGCGACGTCTTTCGCCCGGCTCTCACGCGTGCCAAGCAGATGCAGACATTACCGACATCACGGCACTCTCTCTCTCTCTCTTTCACCGCTGCAGAGAGCAAATGGCTTCCACAGCAGAAGCTTCAGCGAATTTCATGAATTTCTCTCTCATCGAGCAAGCATCCTATGCTCCTCATCTCAGCGTACCTGCAGTCTTCAAGGAGCGCCACAGCCTAATCAACACCTGCTGTCAACGCTCTTCAATGTGCTGGCCTGATAATTAAAGGGAGTATTCTGAGGGCAGAGGTTGAGCGTGAGATTACTGCTTTTTTATAACCTTATCGTTTTAAGTATTTGATTTCCTGTCATTCCAGAATCTTCACATTTTCATTTATCATTTTAACTCGAATTTTTGCCAAATCTTCATTAACTTTGTGATTGTTCTTGTTGCAACATTTAAATTTTGACTTTTCATTTAAAATAGTAGTCTTACTTAATAGTTTTCTTAAAACATTTCACCTTTTGCAATGTTCAATGCATTTGCGTATTCGTTTAACTTGTTTGTCAGACCTTGTGTATCATTTACTTATGAAAATAACGGCGTAAATAAATAATTTACTGGCAAAATTATGTTTCGACAAACAGAAAAAAACACGGGTTTAATGCAATTTAACGTAGAATATGACCTCAGAGTTTAAAAAAAAATCGAAGACTTCGATTTTTTTCTGCTCGTTTAATCCATATAGAATGGGGCATATGTCTTTTTTTACATTCTACGTTGGCAAAATTTGAAATCAAAAAGAAATCATCCTTCGTTAATTAAGGATATTCGTAAAGCAGAATATTGAATATTAGCAATGAAATATATCTAAACTTCGCTTCACAGCTTGAGAAAGAGTAGATCCAGCGAAATTTCTGCGCGAAATACAGCACGCGGACTATGTCCGCCTTAGCGCCTGACTCGCGGGCTACTCTATTGTGCTGCGCTTACTCTTTCACTTTCTATTTCTTGTACAAAATACCATAAAAATATACTTTGCGAGATATCAAATTTTTTCAATTATTACATATCATATTTCATGATAATTAGTCCTTCCGAATGACTCCTTGATGTGTGATGTGTAGCCTCCTCGAGTAGCAATCTGAATCTAACAATAACTTCTGGAACTCTGAAAAATAAATTTCCACAGGGTCTCTATGCTTTACCGAAATTTATTATTTATTCAGTTAATTTATACTTATCTAACATATATCTTACTATATTATACACGGGGTTTTGAAAATGTTCCAGGAACTCTACGTAACCAGATAGAGCGCGAAATTCTAAGAACCACGTATGTTTTCCATTTTACAATAAACTGCATAATTACCGAGTTATAATCGATTAAAAAATGAGTTAGCGGGCCAATCAGCGCGCTCCTACAAGCAAGCGCGCGCCAGCAGGCGGGGCTTCGGCGCTCGGGGGCTGCGGAGAGAGTGTCGCGCTCGGGGACTGAGAGGAGGGAGAGACGCTGGCGGATACAGCGACGCCGACGCCACTGCGCGTCACGTGTGTATGCTTCCCCTAACGCACGTACGTATGACGTATGAGAGGAAGCCTCACGGTATTAATTGATTTACAGTATCATACGTTTCCCTTAAAAGAAAGGTATTGCAGTACACTGCGCATTTTATTTCGAGAACATCACCATCCTCATTACTTCGCTTCGTATTTAATTCCGAGTACTCGAGCATCACAAATAATTTATTTATTATTATTTACAGTTTATAAAAAGTATTTTATCAAATACTAGTACACTTGTAGTGACCACATTTCGATTCCGAATGTACATGCACTCTTAATTTTGAAATGGAAATTATTCAGAAATGGCGTTTAACTAATGTGTTTTGCACGGAGAATAATTTCGTAATTTATTTATGCTTTTCTTTTTCTGCGTATTTAATGGTACTAAGACGACTACAATAGAGCACTAGCCCTAATTGTTTCAATAGCTTTTGATTTACATGAAAATAGAGGATTCACAAAAGGCAGAGATTAACATCAGTACATCGATTTATTAAATAAAAAAAAAACCAAAGCGGAGAACGCAAGTAGAGGCTAGGTCGATCAAGAAAGTGAAATACGCGAATACAGAAGCAGAGGGAATTTTTAAAACAGGCAGATTAAACAAAAATTTCACTAATTCTTTTGAGCGGATAATGATTTAGTAATTCATTTATGCATTTATTTTTTTAAATATCTAATCGCACTGAAAACTTATTCAAGATAACATGGGCGGCAAATGAAGCAAAAAACATGCTAGTCGATTGAAGTAAGAGGCAGCTCGCCACTCGCTCTCTCGCTGAATCACAACGCATCTGCCTCAAGGCTGTAAAGCAATTCCTTCAATTTCACAAAGAACATTTACTCGTCGTATCCCTTTTTAAACTATATGCGGTATGATATATAAAAAATAATTCATTAATACTTTTATTTTTTTTAGTATCTAACTGTACTAAAGCCATACTCAAGAGCCTGAGGATACAAGTTCCATGTGGAATGAGTGGAGGCACGCAGACGGGCCATAAAAAGTAAACCGTTGTCTAATTAATTTTTGTACCTAAATAGCCTGGGCCTGCAAGTTCCACGTAGGGTAAGTGGAAGCACACAGACGGGCAATAAACAGTAAACATTTATTTAAAAAATGTTTAAACCAAAAAAGGCTGGGCATGCGAATTCCATCTGGAATAAGTGGACGCACGCAGACGGGCAATAAACAGTAAACTGATATTGAAAAAATATTTTAACCCAAACAGTCTAGGGATGAGAGACCAATCTAAAATAAGTGGAGGCCCGCAGACAGGCAATAAACAGTAAACTGTTATTTAAATAATTTGTAAACCTAAATAGCCTGGGCCTGCGAGTTCCACGTAGGATAAGTGGAAGCACACAGACGGGCCATAAATAGTAAACTGTTATTTAAAAAATATTTACACCCAAAATAGCCTGGGGATACGAGTTCCACGTAGAATAAGGGGTGGCACGAAGACGGTCAATAGACAGTAAACTGTTATTTAAATAATGTTAAACCAAAATAGCATTGACATGCGAGTTCTACGTAGAATCAGTGGAAGAACGCAGACGGGCAATAAACAGTAAACTGTTATTTAAAAAATGTTTAAACCAAAATAGCCTGGGCATGCGAGTTACATGTGGAATAAGTGGAGGCACGCAGATGGGCAATAAACAGTAAACTCTTATTTAAAAAATGTTTAAATCAAAATAGCCTCGGCATGCGAGTTCCATGTGGAATAAGTGGAAGCACGCAGACGGACAAAAAACAGCAACTGTTATTTAAAAAATGTTTAAACCAAAATAGCCTGGGCATGCGAGTTCCACGTAGGGTAAGTGGAGGCACACAGACGGGCAATAAACAGTAAACATTTATTTAAAAAATGTTTAAACCAAAAAAAGCTGGGCATGCGAATTCCATCTGGCATAAGTGGACGCACGCAGACGGGCAATAAACAGTAAAATGTTATTTAAAAAATCTTTAAACCAAAATAGCCTGCAAATGCGAGTTCCATGTGGAATAAGTGGTGGCACGTAGAAGGGCTATAATTAGTAAACTGTTATTTAAAAAATATTTTAAACCAAAATCGCCTGGGGATACGAGTTCCATGTAGAATAAGTGGAGGCACGCAGACAGGCAATAAGCAGTAAACTGTTATTTAAATAATTTGTAAACATAAATAACACGGGCATACCAGTTCCATGTGGAATAAGTAGAGGTACGCGGACGGGCAATAAACAGTAAACAGTTATTTAAAAAATTTTTAAGCCAAAATAGCATTGACATGCGAGTTCTACGTAGAGTCAGTGGAAGCAGGCAGACGGGCAATAAACAGTAAACTGTTATTTTAAAAATGTTTAAACCAAAATTGCCTGGGCATACGAGTTCCATGTGGAATAAGCGGAGGTACGCGGTCGGGCCATAAACAGTAAACTGTTATTTAAAATATATGTTAACCCAAAATAGCCTGGGGATACGGGTTCCACGTAGAATACGGTGAGGCACAAAGGCGGCCAAGAAACAGTAAACTGTTATTTAAATAATGTTAAACCAAAATAGCTTGGGCATACGAGTTTCACGTAAAGTAAGTGGAGGCACGCAGACGGGCAATAAACAGTAAACTGTTATTTAAAAAATGGTTAAACCAAAAATAGCCTTGGGATACGAGTTCGATGTAGAATAAGTGGAGGCACGCAGAGGGGCAATAAATAGTAAACTGTTATTTAAAAAATGATTAAACCAAAATAGCCTGGGCATGCGAGTTCCATGTGGAATAAGTGGACGCTCGCAGATGGGCTATAAATCTTAAACTGTTATTTAAATAATTTGTAAACATAAATAGCGTGGGCATACGAGTTCAATGTGGAATAAGTGGAGGCACGCAGACAGGCTATAAATAGTAAACTGTGATTAAAAAATGATCAAACCAAAATAGCGTGGACATGCGAGTTCTACGGAGAATCGGTGGAAGCACGGAGACGGGCAATAAACCGTAAACTGTTATTAATTAAATGTTTAATCCAAAAAAGGCTGGGCATTCGAATTCTATCTGGAATAAGTGGACGCACGCAGACGAGCAATAAACAGTAAACTGTTATTGAAAAAATATTTTAACCCTAAAAGTCTGGGGATGTGAGACCAATCTAAAATAAGTGGAGGCACGCAGACGGGAAATAAACAGTAAACTGTTATTTAAATAATTTGTAAATCTAAATAGCCTGGGTATGTGAGATCCATGTGGAATAAGTGGGGGCACGTAGGCGGCCTATATATAGTGAACTATTATCTAAAACATATTTTAACCCAAAATAGTCTGGGGATGAGAGATCCACGTAAAATAAGTCGAGGTACGCGGACGGGAATAAACAGTAAACTGTTATTTAAAAAATGGTTAAACCCAAAAAAGCCTTGGGATACGAGTTCGATGTAGAAGAAGGGGAGGCACGAAGACGGTCAAAAACCAGTAAACTGTTATTTAAATAATGTTAAACCAAAATAGCATTGACATGCGAGTTCTACGTACAATCAGTGGAAGGACGCAGACGGGCAATAAACAGTAAAATGTTATTTAAAAAATGTTTCAACCAAAATAGCCTGCAAATGCGAGTTCCATGTGGAATAAGTGGTGGCACGTAGAAGGGCTATAATTAGTAAACTGTTATTTAAAAAATATTTTAAACCAAAATCGCCTGGGGATACGAGTTCCATGTAGAATAAGTGGAGGCACGCAGACAGGCAATAAGCAGTAAACTGTTATTTAAATAATTTGTAAACATAAATAACACGGGCATACCAGTTCCATGTGGAATAAGTAGAGGTACGCGGACGGGCAATAAACAGTAAACTGTTATTTAAAAAATGTTCAAACCAAAATAGCCTGGACAAGCGACTTCCTTGTACAATAAGTGGAGGCTCGCAGACGGGCTATACGTAGTGAACTGTTATCTAAAAGATATTTTAACCCAAAATAGTCTGGGGATGAGAAATCCACGTAAAATAAGTGGAGGCATGAAGACGGTCAATATTATTTAAAAAATGTTTAAACCAAAAGTGCCTGGGCATACGAGTTCGATGTAGAATAAGTGGATGCACGCAGAGGGGCTATAAATAGTAAACTGTGATTAAAAAATGATCAAACCAAAATAGCCGGGACATGCGAGTTCTACGTAGAATAAGTGGAAGCATGCAGACGGGCAATAAACCGTAAACTGTTATTAATAAAATGTTTAATCCAAAATAGTCTGACCATGCGAGTACGCAAACGGGCAATAAAAAATAAACTAATATTTTAAAAAATGTTTAAATCAAAATAGCCTGGTGATACGAGTTCCACGTAGAATAAGGTGAGGCACGAAGACGGTCAATAAACAGTAAACTGTTATTTCAATAATGATAAACCAAAATAGCTAATTGGGCATACGAATTCCACGTAGAATAAGTGGAGGCACGCAGAGGGGCTATAAATAGTAAACTGTTATTTAAATAATTTGTAAACATAAATAGCCTGGGCATACGAGTTCCATATCGAATAAGTGGAGGCAAGCAGACGGGCAATAAACAGAAAACATATATTTAAAAAATGTTTAAACCAAAAAAGGCTGGGCAATGTGGAATAAGTGGAGGCACGCAGACAGGTTATAAATAGTAAACTGTTATATAAAAAATGTTTAAATCAAAAAAGTCTGGCCATGCGAGTTCCACGTAGAATAATTGGAGGCACGCAGACAGGCTATAAATTTTAAACTGTTATTTAAAAATTGTTTAAACCAAAATAGCCTGGGGATACGAGTTCCATGTGGAATAAGTGGGGGCACGCCGACAGGATATAAATAGTAAACTGTTATATAAAAAATGTTTAAACCAAAAAAGGCTGGGCATGCGAGTTCCACGTAGAGTAAGTGGAGGCACGCAGACGGGCTATAAATATTCAACTGTTATTTAAAAAATGTTCAAATCAAAAATGTCTGGCCATGCGAGGTCCACGTAGAATAATTGGAGTCATGCAGACAGGCTATAAATGGTAAACTGTTATTTTAAAAATGTTTAAACCAAAATAGCCTGGACATGCCAGTTCCTTGTACAATAAGTGGTTGCACGTAGACGGGCTATACGTAGTGAACTGTTATCTAAAAGATATTTTAACCCTAAATAGCCTGGGGATACGAGTTCCATGTGGAATAAGTGGAGGTACGCGGTCGGGCAATAAACAGTAAACTGTTATTTAAAAAATGATTAAACCCAAAATAGCCTTGGGATACGAGTTAGATGTAGAATAAGTAGAGGCACGCAGGGGGGCTATAAATAGTAAACTGTTATTTAAAAAATGTTTAAACCAAAATAGCTTGGGCATTCGAGTTCCATGTGGAATAAGGGTCGGCACCGAGACAGCGAAATGCATAGTAAACTGTTATTTAAAAAATATTTAAACCAAAAAAGGCTGGGCATGTCAGTTCCACGGAGAGTAAGTGGAGGCATGCAGACGGGCTATAAATGGTAAACTGTTATTTAAAAAATATTTTAAACCAAAATATTCTGGGGATGAGAGATCCACGTAAAATAAGTGGAGGCATGCAGACGAGTAATAAACAGTAAACTGTTATTTATATAATATGTAAACCTAAATAGCCTGGGCATGCGAGTTCCATATGGAATAAGTGGAGGCACGCAGACGGGCTATAAATAGTAAACTGTTATTTAAAAAATGTTTAAATCACAAAAACCTGGGCGTGCGAGTTTCACGTAAAATAAGTGGAGGCCGACAGACGAGCAATAAACAGTAAACTGTTATTTAAATAATTTCTAAACCTAAATAGTCTGGGGATGAGAGACCCACGTAGAATAAGTGGAAGTACACAGACGCGCAATAAACAGTAAACTTATATTTAAAAAATGTTTAAATAAAAAAAGCCTGGGCGTGCAAGTTATACGTAGAATAATTGGTGACACGCAGACGGGCAATAAATAGTAATCTGTTATTTGAAAAATGTTTAAACCAAAATAGTCTGGGCATGCGAGTTCCACGGAGAATAAGTGGAGACACGCAAGCGGGCAATAAACAGTAAACTGTTATTTAAAAAATATCTGAACTCAAAATAGCCTTGGGATATGAGTTCGATGTAGAATAAGTGGAGGCAAACAGAAGGGCTATAAATAATAAACTGTTATTTAAAAAATATTTTAACCCAAATTAGTCTGCGGATGAGAGATCTACGTAAAATAAGTGGAGGCACGCAGACGGGCAATAAACAGTAAACTGTTATTTATATAATTTGTAAACCTAAATAGCCTGGGCATGCGAGTTCCATGTGGAATAAGTGGAGGCACGGAGACGGGCAATAAACTGTAAACTGTTATTGAAATAATTTGTTTAATTTTTTCTTTGTATCATAGCGTATAAAAAAAACATTGGAGGTTTTACCTTTAAGAATACATCATCGGTTTGCTATGAAAAATTATTTAAATGTTTAAAAAAATTAGCTATTGTGATAAAGGGATATATGCCTCAACTTATTATACGTTGAACTCGCATGCTCCGGCTATTTTGGGTTGAAATACTTTTAAATAACAGTTACTATTTATAGCCGGTCTGCGTACCTCCACTTATTCTACGTGGAACTCGCATGCCCAGGCCATTTAGGTTAACAAATTATATAAATAAGAGTTTACTGTTTATTGCCTGTCTGCGAGCCTCGAACCTTCTACGGGAAATTTTTATCCCCAGGCGATTTAGGTTTAAAAATTATTTAAATAACAGTTTACTGTTTATTGCCCGTCTGCGTGCCTCCAGTTATTCTACGTGGAACTCGCATGCCCAGGCTATTTTAGTTTAAACATTATTTTAAATAACAGTTTACTATTTCACTGCGTGCCTCCACTTATTCTACATCGAACTCGTATCCCAATGCTATTTTGGGTTTAACCATTTTTTAAATAACAGTTTACTATTAATTATAGCCCGTCTCCGTGACTCCGCTTACTCTACCTTGAACTCGCATTCTCAGACTATTTTGGTTTAAACATTTTTCAAATAACAGTTTACTCTTTATAGCCTTAGTGCGTGCCTTGCATCTTCTACGTGAAATTTTCATTCCCAGGCTATTTTGGTTTAAAAATTATTTAAATAACAGTTTACTATTTGTAGCCCCTCTGCGTGCCTCCACTTATTCTACATCGAACTCGTATCCCAAGGCTATTTTGGGTTTAACCATTTTTTAAATAACAGTTTACTATTAATTATAGCCCGTCTCTGTGCCTCCGCTTACTCTACCTTGAACTTATTCTACGTGGAACTCGTAAGTAGTTATAGGCGCGCTATGGCGCGTCAAAACAAAACTGACCTTGGGGTGGTCAGGATTCGTCTTGATGCCTTATAACGCGCCGTCAACAAATTCTCTACGTATGACAACTATCAGTTAGTTAGTCATACCCAGGTTTGTACCCTCTTTCTTCGCTCTCCCTCGCTCTCTCTCTCCCTCTCCCTCCCTCTCTCTCCCTACCTCTCTCTCTCCCTACCTCTCTCTCTCCCTCCCTCCATTTCTCTGTAAATCGCAAATTCCTTTACATAAAAAAAGTTTGATGAAATGTATCATACAAATGTTGATACATGAAAAAAAGAACAATCTCTATTAAATACAATATATTTTTTAATTCTTAAATTCTCTTTGCCTTTTTTGACCTTTCATGGGAAGAGGGGAGAAAAGGAAGGTAAGATTAAAACAAGGTAATTGCGATTTAAATATTTAGTTTTCAGATAACTTATTATTAATTACATAGAGTACATTATATATATGTATAGGTGATGCAAGCTGATGAAATATATCAATAATAACATTTTTTCATAAACATTCTAAATGAGACTCATTTGAGCGTTTCTGTACAATATTATAAAATGACTAGAATAATTCGGTTACATTAGAACATATATTATCTACGTAACTATCAATGTGATTAGCATTATATATGTCTACTTGAGCTTCATAGCTTAAACTAACCTTATTTTCTATATCATCGCAAACTTCCTGCGCTAATATTATACCCACGCTACGGGCAATTGAGTTCAAATATTCAAAATGAGTGTCAATACATTTTTGCATAAAACGATTCGAACACTTAAAAGTAACAAATTTCAATACTATACTATGGCGAAATCTCTTCTTGTAACCAACTAAGCCCCGCGTTTGG
>JAWWEQ010050377.1:0-11695 GCA_035583055.1 Torymus tubicola
AGAAGTCATTTTGCGAAACAAACAGACATCTATCTTGTATCAATTATTGTGAATCTCATCAATCAATAAATAGTGCATTCTATTGGAACCAGCAGCAGTGTATTTTATTTCAACGACCTTCACCAGAAAAAAAGGTAATAACAAAACCTCATATCAATTAATAACTTGAATAAAAGTATCTTCCCCCAAATCCAAGACCTAACAGTTAATATATTTATTAATTAAAGCAGTTGATTTGATTTTTAATGAGCGACGCTTTTACTGTTGAAATGCACATATTAATAGATAGTTAACTAGCGTAATATACCTTACTCGCTATCGTTCGCTCGGTTTAAGTGTATTTTTTGCTTGCATTACATTTTTGTAAAATTATATTGTAATTTCATTAAAATATATTTTAAATTTTTATGCCTGAAAATAAGGTATAAAATACAAATTGTACGCTCACTTTTGTAAAAAATTTATGTTTCCGGTTTTTTACACGTCACTATAGTTATTGCCTGATATTAGAAAAATTACATGTGAGGGAGTGCCATATTGTTTCAATTTTGCGTACGAATAAAAAAACGCACTTCTATAATTTTATTACATGTTACCTTCGTGTGAAATTTCAAGTCGAAACAATAATTTTTTAACGTTTCGATACCATTTTCGTGGGTAATATAACTGGCGTGAAACAGCATGATATCCCCTTAAAGCAGTTCTCTAAGGACTCATGAGTCAATGCAATAATCACGAAACAATAAATATTAAATTAACATTCTCTTAGTCAAATCATGTATGAGAAAACTATTTATGAACTTACACGATATTTTAAATAAAAGGGTGATGTAAAGCTCATGATTCACGTAGTAGCACGAAATAGGTTAGGAAAACGGCGATTTTCTATTTTCAAGGATAAATATCTTTTTAAAAAGGTCGGCTTGACACATATTTTTTGTACTTATAAGAAAGAACATAATTTGATCTTTAAGAACATACTTTTTATTTTTGAAAAACCCACCTTTAAAGTATAAAACTTAACTTCATCACTTTCTGTAACAATTGATATAATTCTCATTAACTGCCATGTAAAAATGACTAATTTCAATAATTTTTTTCTCAAAAGACAAGTCGGCAACCTATATTTAAAAAAATTGAGAAAAATTCTTTAGAGTTTAAAGAATACGCTAGAATTTTGCTGCGTTCGAAACCCACTTTTTGATATATTAGAGAACTACCTTAAATGCAGGAAAAGAAAATTTTAAATATTGCAATGATTAATTTTTTGCAGGTACTCAAAAAAAAATATTAACTCAGGTACATACCATTTCACTTAAGCAAGATAAACTTGCAGAAAAAATTTAAAAAAGTAATCAAAGTCGGACATCCATCAAATCCACGAATTTGACTTTGGAAGAATCCAAATTTATTGCTGAACACTTTCCTATTGATGGTAATGTGGAAAATACTCAGAAAAAAGTTTCAGTTGTAGAAGAAAAAATTAAGAATGAGAAGTTCTTAAAATGTGTAGTAAGTATGTTTTACGATTATAGTTATTTAGTGATGCGCGGTTTAACAGTTACCAACGATTGCAGGAACTCTTTTTTTTATTCAATTTTCAATTTTTCGAAAAAATAGTTTTGATACGTTGTAAATCTTAATTAAATATACGAGTTGAAAATTTTTTTCGAAAAACTTAAAATTGATAGAGAAAAACGTGTCCCTGCAATAATCGGTAACCAGAGCCGCACATCACCGTATAATTTATATAAAACAATTGAAATAAAGTCTGTTTGAGAAAGCATTCTGCTAAAGCAGTGAGCAGCGAATTTTTAGTAAGATGAAAAATTGAAATTCAATAGTTTCATGGTGGAAAGTTGCAACGGGTGGAGGTTGCATTCATTTATACTGCATGTATATATTTTATTGCATATTTTGTAAATATCTTATGAATCATAATTTTTTATAGCACAAATTTAAAAGTTAATCTTATTTGATTAAAAGACGTTCAATAATCTAGTTGATTTACATGATTATAATATTTGTAGTTTATGTAAAATAGTTTAAAATATAGCTATTTTTCTATATAAATAATCAAGAAAAATACTTTTTTTTATAAAATTGGCGTGTTACTGAATATGTTTCAAATGAATTGGTAGCTTTATACACCATTGTTTCATAATACAATATGATTATGTATTGTTCAATAAAGGTGATAAATTTTTGAAAAGTGACCCTGCAATGAAGTGTATAGTATAATATTAATTTTTTGAGTTCATATAATAGCGTTAAAAATTGTAGTAAGTAATTGAAATTCTCGGGCACTCATTTCAATGTATATCATCACGCGGTCGTTCCTAAGGCTCATTCTATACTTGCCTTCGGAGCGCTCCCGCGCTCCTTAATAACTAGAGAAAATGTTACGCCAATTTAAATTTTGAATACCAATTGAAATATTACTTATGTTTACGTTTGTAAACGCAAGTGTGCACGAAAAGATACTTCCCACATAAAGTGTGAAAATCGAAATTTACTTCATTTATTGAACGATACACGTATTTATATTGTAAACATTATGCATCGTAGTTATTTTCTCTAATAATATGGGCTTTAAATTTAGGTTCACTACATGTCGACTGTCGGTGGAAGTGATGCGAATGACTGCATTCATAAAATATTAGCACGTCTGTTGAATGATGAGGTACTTGTGGAATACAGTTATTATGGGCGTAAAAAAGGAGAAAATGGAGACAAAAATAAATGTTTTCGGGACATGACATTATGTCGATGTATCTATCGTAAGTCCTGTTTTTGTAATAATATAAAAATTTTCTTTTAACTACCTACATTAAATAAATTGCACACATACTTTTTTGTTGCTGAAGTTATATTTTTGTATGATAAAATTTTGTTTACATTTGAATTTGGAATTATATGAAATTCGCAGTTTTTATAAATAAATTTTTTCAAATACCCACGAGTAGCACTATGTAAATTTTTTAATTAAATAAGTCGTAATTTATAAAAATTGTGTTGTATAAATTAATAAGTTTAATTTTGATTTATTTTAATGTGATTATTTACCTGTACTTTAGTAGCTAAATTCACTTTTCAAAATACAAACATAGTAACATAGACCAACTACAATAATTTTTACAAGAATGTTGGCGTTAAGTGTAAGCTTTTACAATAAATTCAAAGTTATTTCAATTAATTTCAAAACTTTTTATAAAACTGTAATCATCTGCTCTTTGTAATGATTTAAGAATGATGGATAACTTACAGGATTTTTAAATCTTTAAAATTCACAAGTAAAATGTAGAATAATTAAATCAGTGTGTATATTAGGCCAAGTTTCTCAAATCGATATCCCAGAATTTTTTTAGATTTTTTGGACCAATAGTCTTGGAAATGTAAAAGGTGAAAAATTAAACTTTGATGATTTTTTGCATTTTTGACCGATTTTCATTAATTATAACTCCTCAGGAAAGCATTTTTCGCGATAAGCACAAGCATAGTTTTTTTTTTGTAGAACTTTCTCAGCTTTTCAATAAAAATACTTTTAACACCGTACTTTTACGTTTTGACTTGCATATACGCAAATGAAATATTTAAATTAAAAAAATTAAAAGTCCGATCAGGACTTTCTTTACTCAAAAATTCATGGAGATACCTTTCGATTGACCAAAAGTGTCTGCACGAATCCTGTAATGATTAACGATCGTTTTTAGACCTAAAAAAATTCATTCGTGTCATAATTTTGTTAAAAACGGTCGTACGAAAATATGAAAAAATATACTTAAATTTAACGAAAAATTCCAAGAAAAAGTTTTTTAGCTAAAAATTAATCATAATTCTAAATTCAATGATGTAATTTTTTTATTCATATTAAAGGATTTTTTATCCGTATTAAAGGAAACGAATGAATTTTTTTAGATCTAAAAACGATCATTAATTATTATAGAATTCATACGGACACTTTTGGTCAATCAAAAGGTATCTCCATGAATTTCTGGGTAGAGAAAGTCCTGATCGGACTTCTGATTTTTTTAATTTTATATGTTTCATTTGCATATATGTAAGTGAAAGCATAAATGTACGGCGTTAAAAATATTTTTATTGAAAAGCTGAGAAAATTCTACAAAAAAAAACTATTCTCGTATCTATCGCGAAAAATGCTTTCCTGAGGAATTATAAATTAATGATAATCAGTAAAAAATGCAAAAAGAAATCATCAAAATTCCGTTTTTGACCTCCAATATCTCCAAAACTATAGGTAAAAAAAAAAATAAAAAAATTCAGGGATATTCAGAATGTGTAGCAGAACATTTTCTGCGAGTTTCTATAGAAAATCTATTTTTGAACCTCTCGATTTGAGAGCCTTGGACATATATATATATATATATACATCATTCTATATGAGCGCCAATATCCTCTAAAAATGATACAGAACTGTAGCTACAGCTTTTTGAAGAAAAGAGTTTTCCAAAAAGAGAAAAAACAGTGTTTAATTCTACACATATTAGATTTTAACAAATTTATTAAGGTTTGATATTTCAAATATTATAGTAATATTAAATTTGTGTTTTATAGATGTCATCAAATTAGCTTACACGAAAATTACGGATGATGATATTAAAAGTTGCATTTCCACCTGGCTGGATTCCGCCAAAACAAGGCTTAAACGTCGTCAAAGGTTAGTTTATCATAAATTATCGTTTATAACATCATACAATAACAAATTTACTTAAGTCACAGAGACACGTTGTTGATGCTAATTTTTTTTCAAAATTCTGAAATGTTATTTTATGTATCACAGTTATGGTAATGTAAATACCGACAATAATTTTTCAAACGAGTACAACTAATGAAAATACTAATAAAATCATTGAAAAAATTCCTGTGTATAGTATTTCTATATACGGAGCGCTGAATAAAATTGTTTTTATGAAATAATGATTAGAATTTGTTTAATTAAATAAAAACCTTACGGTGGCTAAGTAGTAATCTTGTGACAAAATTGACAAAATTTTTTCTTCCGAATAAAATTTGATCAATGCATGCAATATACTAATAGAAAAATAGAATTCTCGTATGTCATATATATAGCAATGTATAACAATAAAGTAAAATAATTCTATTTTTTATTACGGTATTGCAGAGGTAGTAATTATTTATTTAGCAAAAGAATTGTTTATTAAACCCAGTCTACTTTTAAGTCAACTCTGATTTCAACGCAAATTTCTACACGAAATTTTACGTCAATTTCCAAGCTAATACTGATTTTTGCGTGAATTATTCCTTAGATTTTCGTCTAGATTTTTGCATTAATTTCCGTGCTCAATATGATCTGCATCGGCTCTCTTTTCATGCGGATATTTTTGACAGTCGTGGCGATTAATCGCTACTTTTTCGAACGTATTACTACTATATATTATATTGTTTACCTGAGCACACTGATTCTATGTCGATTCCTGTAATCTTAAAAAAATTCAGCGCAGAAATCCTTTTTTTTGGATAATAAACATTTTATTAATAAAAGACCTGTAGCTTTTTAAATCAATTTCGGAGGAACATTTTAGTAATTATTATTATTTTTCTAAATTAGTCAATTATTTACACAATTAAACTTCTTTACTCATACGTTTACTCTCATACCTACATAAAACAACATTTCAGAATAGTTTTGAGCAACAATTTGTATTATATGCCTTGTTGCACCAAACCAAAAATAGCTACTTAAGACACAGATGGTTTAAGTGGAAATTGAAGTCACCTTGTGCTTCGAAATCTTATCTATTGATAAAATAAAGTAGAAAGATGTTTTACGAAATTACATATTTAACGAGTATCAACATAATACTCAATGTCCCATATTGCTTGCACCGTGTCATAACGAGAAAAGTTATTGTCCGACATCTATTGCATCAATGAACTGACGTAGAAGTAGAATAGGCCTGCTGTTATAATTATTTTCATAGTTTGAAAATGTAATCTACTGAAATTTATGGTATTTATTTACATAGAAAAAAGTCATGAATTATTGGATTAACGTGCACGAACAACAAATTAAAAATAATGTTATTGTATCTTTAAATAAAAAGAAGTAATGTAACTATGATACCTTTATTAAACTTTATCAATGTTCATTAACTTTTTAACGCAAGAATTGCAGTTTTGGAGTACTTAAAGTTCAAAGAAATGCCAATTAAAAATCGCTTTAAAGAAATCAATACCGAAGGGGGTTGGGTTGGGTAGGTTCTTTCGATTGACGCAGGTTAAAATTCCAAAAAACCTTAAAAAATGACTAAACTCTTACATTTAAATAAAAAAAAAACACGATTTTTTCGATACAATTGTTCCAAATGTTTTTTTCACCTTGAAACAACTGTTCATTTTACATGGAACCTTACAATCGTATAATTGGACCCCGAACTAAAAAGTTATGTATTTATAAAAATTATTTCAATTTTTATTATTTTTTAATTCACGTACGGTTAATTTAAAAAAATTTGTAACTTAAAAAGTACTTATTTAGTCACTTAAAAAACTTAGCAAATTTGAATTTTTGAAGTTAACCATTTTCGATTAGTAACGTCATAAATATGTAAAATTAGCAAAAGTAATGAGGCTTTAATAAAATAAAATTTTTTTTAGTTGAAGAGGTGAAAAAATCATTTAAAAAATGTTTTGAAAGAATGGTGTTTTTCTATTGAAATTTAGAAATTTGGTGATTTTTTGACGTTTTTCAGAGTTTTAATCTGCATCCATCTGCATACCCAAAAATAGTCTGGTATACATGTTGAGCGATTTAAAAATTTTTTTTCGTTAATTGGTATTACCTTGAACTTTGAATACTCCAAAACTGTAATAATACCGTTAAAGGGTGTTAAATATATGAAAATTGGTTTACATTGTTAAAAAGAATTAGTTTGTAATAATTGTATCTTCAAATAAGTTACGAGACACTTGCAAAACTGCATGTCATTTCCTATGATTTGATTTGAATTTATTTAAATATCTTTTTCGCCTACATTCCCTTAATAATTAGCTTTAAAGCAAAAAATAAATTTTTTAATTAGTTAAATTTCATTTAAATCATTTGAATAAATTACTTGTGTTGCATGACGTAAAGTTAGCACTAACTAACCAATAAATTTTTTTTTCCAGCAAAACTTCAAACCAGGAAGTATTTATGCCATTAAATATTGACTTGGAAGCGGAAGAAGATGAATAATGATTAGATGTATAAGTACCTCCGCTAGTTATAAAAACAATATTTATTGTTTATTTATTTTTATACTAATTGAAAAAATAAATTTTTTCTTATCGAAAAATCAATAAAAATTTCGAAGAATTGTTTTATTTCAAATATTTTTTATTTTAAAATTTCAGCGCCACTTTGGAATAAAAGGCCTACAATGAAATATGAAGTTTCTGCAAGGTTTTAGAAAACTTGCGCAAGCTAACACGAAATTCATTTTAAACGTTACTTAAAACCTTTCGGAAACCTTTTGGTGAAAGGTTTTGAAAACATATTCAAAATCTTTGTTACAAGATTTGCAACATACTATACAAAAATTATTAAAAATGTTGCAGGAACGTTTTCATAAATTTTTGCTGCAATGTTTTTGATATCATTGCAGATATTTAAAAAAAAACGTTTCAGAAAAACTATGAAAAACCTTTCTCAACGATTTCAGTGAAAGGTTTGTGTCAGATTTCAGAAAATTTTGCCAGAGGTTCATGTAAAATGTTTCTGGCACTTTTCCTGAAACCTTTTGTTCTATTTGTATAAAAAGTTGCAGAAAACTTTCACTGATAGTTTGCTACAAGCATTTTAGCATCATTGCTGGTATCTTAAAGAAAATATTTCCGAAAAGTTATGAACAACCTTGCCAAAAGTTGCAATGCAAGTTTTATAAAAACTTTTCAGAAACTTTTACAGATGTTTCCGATAAATAACGGAGAAACCTTTCACTAGAAGTTTGCTGTAAATCTTTGGTTCTTTTTTCTGGAAGCTTAAATAAAATATTTCAGCTTTCTTACAGAGAAACCTTACACGAACTTCTCGGTTAAGTTTTATGCAAGATTTCATAAAACTCTTAAACAAACTTACATGAAATATTTTAGAAACTCTTGTTTACACTTTTTATAAACGTTTTATGAAACATTTTTGCAAGAAAAGTGACCCAGACATATAACATAGCAGAAAACTTTCACAAAAAGTTTACTGTAAAGTTTTAGTTGTTTTTTCTGGAATCTTAAATAAAATATTTGAGCCTTCTTACAAACAAACCTTGTACGAACTTTTCGGTCAAAGTTTTTTGCAAGGTTGTAAATAAGTTTTCTACAAGCTTACATGGAAGATTTTTACAACTCTTGCTTACGACTTTTAGAAACGTTTCTTGAAATATTTCCGCAAGAGAAGTGACGCGGACATATAAACATCGCAGAAACCTTTCATAAAAAGTTTACTGTAAAGTTTTAGTTGTTTTTTTCTGCAAGCTTAAATAAAATATTTCAGCTTTCTTACGAAAAAACCTTGTACGAAGTTTTCGGTCAAAGTTTTTTGCAAGGTTTTAAATAAGTTTTCTACAAACTTATATGGAAGATTTTTACAACTCTTGTTTACGACTTTTAGAAACGTTTCTTGAAACATTTCCGCAAGAGAAGTGACGCGGACATATAAACATTCCAGAAACCTTTTACAAAAAGTTTGCTGTAAAGTTTTCGTTATTTTTTCTGGAAGCTCAAATAAAATATTTCAGCCTTCTTACAAAAAAACCTTGTACGAACTTTTCGATCAAACTTTTTGCAAGATTTCAAATAAGTTTTCTACAAACTTACATGGAAGATTTTTGCAACTCTTGTTTACGACTTTTAGAAACGTTTCTCAAAACATTCCTGCAAGAAAAGTGACGCGGACATTTTATCTTCGTTGAAACCTTTACTGAAAGGTTACTGCAAGGTTTCAAACTTTCTCTGAAACCTTGCAGCAATCTTGCAGCAACCTTTCGTCCTGTATTTTTTTTCCATACCGGTGTATATGAAAAAATAAGAAGTAGGATGCTGACAAGGAACGCGTCGATATACTTTATGAAGAGTTTATACATCATCATACAATAATTAATGAACCCTAGGAAAATTTCAATATTGCCCCAAACTGTTCAGAATATTTCGTAAAATGTTTGTATTGTCGGTCTAAACCGTATATATTCTGAAAATATTTGACAAACCTTGCACGCAATGATTAAAAAAATATTTCTCAAACTTTCTTCATAACATTGCATGAAATATTCTTGAAAGGTTCTTAAAATATTTCAGGAAAGTTATTCAATCTATTAAAAAAACATTTCACGTTATCTTCTGGGAACTTTGCCACAATATTTCATGAGATATTAGGTGTTTTTGTTTTCTGAAAGATTGCGGAAAAGATTTTTTTATATATTTCTAAAAGCTCACAGGTATATTTTTTGAAACATAACTGTAAATATTCTGAAAATATTTGACAAACCTTGCACACAATAATTCAAAAAATATTTCTCTAACTTTCTTCATAACATTGCATGAAATATTCTTGAAAGGTTCTTAAAATATTTCAGGAAAGTAATTCAATCTATCAAAAAAACATTTCACGTTATCTTCTGGGAACTTTGCCACAATATTTCATGAGATATTAGGTGTTTTTGTTTTCTGAAATATTGCGGAAAAGATTTTTTTATATATTTCTAAAAGCTCAGTTATATTTTTTTGAAACATAACTGTAAATATTCTGAAAATATTTGACAAACTTTGCACGCAATAATTAAAAAAATATAAGTACGAAAATGCAGTAATAGTATCCGTAAGATTACAATAAATGTCGCATAAACATTCACACTATCATTACTTTGACAAGTTTTCGACAAAATTTATTCAAATATTTCACTTCCTGTTAAGATACTTTAAACATTACACAAAATTTTGCCAAAATTCTTATAAAAAGTTTCTCGATATATTCATATCGTCATATCGATCACAAACTTTATTAACGAATATTTCCACAAACTTGCAGAAATATTTTACGTAAGATTACAAAGAATGTTGCGTTAACATTCCGACCATCATTATAGAAAAGGTTTAGAAACCTTTCTAAAATATTTTGTGTATTGATTGAACAGAGGACACAAACATTTCGCGAAAAGTTTTGACCAGTTACGCACATAGTACAGAATAATCCCATGAAATATTTCAAGAAATAATTTTAACAAGAGATTGCCACAAGATTGGAGCAATAATACAGAAACATTACTAAAACATTTCCTGTTATATTTCAAGAAACATAGTAGAAAACATTCTGAAACCTTTCTTGAAAGATTAGAAAGGCACACCCTGCAGATGTTTCACTATATATTCTGGCAAGTTTTCTGAAACATTTCATAAAATAATTCTCGCAAAGTTTTTGTTCAGAAACTAAAAACATTACAGGAAATGTTTCAGAAGGATTTTGACAAAATTTCTCGAAATATTCGTAACTTGGCCTGGAAAATTTTCAACGACTATTTCTGAAATAAACAAACTTATGAATTAATAATTAAATAAATGTTCTCGACAATACAAAACATTTCAGAAAAGTTTCCAGCATCTTGGCAGAAGGCTTGCATGCAATATTTCAAGAAATGTTGCCCCAAAGTTGGCAGAACATTTTGAGAATTGTTTGTGTCCTCGGATTAAACCTTACCTGAAATGTTTCTGAAAAGTTTTAGAAACCTTTCCTGTGATAATAGTGGGAATGTTTACGCAAAATTTGTCGTAACCTTTCGGAAAATATTGTGGCAATGTTGTGAAAATAATGGTTCGAAACGTTCGCGTCCGAGATCTGAATATTTCGAGAAACTTTGCAGAAAAGTTTCTGCAAGATTCTGTGTAATGTTTCAAGCATCTTGGCAGAAGGCTTGCATGCAATATGTCAAGAAATGTTGCCCCAAAGTTGGCAGAACATTTTGAAAAATGTTTGTGTCCTCGGTTTAAACCTTACCTAAAATGTTTCTGAAAAGTTTTAGAAACCTTTCGTGTAATAATAGTGGGAATGTTTATGCAACATTTTTCGTAACCTTTCGAAAAATATTGTGGCAATGTTGTGGAAATATTGGTTCGGAATGTTTGCGTCCGATATTTGAATATTTCGAGAAACTTTCCATCAAGATTTCGGCAAGATTCTGTGTAATGTTTCAAGTATCTTAATGGAAGGCTTGCATGCAATATTTCAATAAATTTTGCCGCAAACTTGTTAAAACATTTCGTGAAATTTTCACTGGAAGTACATCATGAATCTTTCACGAAATGTTTCTGAAAGTTTTTTACAATATTTCTTGTAATTTTACATGAAATGTTTTAGAAACCTTACAGTCTTCTTGTTGCAATATTGTAGCAAGCTTTCTTTGAAATATTTCATGAAATATTTCAGTGGAATATTTCGTGCTGTGTGGGGTATGTATATAAAGACTGGTGTGCATATAGAAATAGTATGCGCTTTGCGCTTTGCGCATACTATTCCTATTTTTTTTATTCATATATAGTTTTTAAGTTATATTCTTTTACGCGATCTAATTTACCGACTTTTACATTACTAGACTCTAAACAATGCGAGATACGCGCACATTTGGACGCAAACCTATTTGACCAATATAGTGACCAATGAAATTTTTTGATAACGCTGTGAATTGGCTCA
>JAWWEQ010050378.1:0-11695 GCA_035583055.1 Torymus tubicola
AAGAGGTACTACATGTATAATGTAGATGGCACTAGTATTAACCCATGAAATTGACAATTCCGGTTTTACCCCAGTATGCGGTTTTGCCCCAATCTCCTCTACATGGGCGATGCACGTTGAATAAATAAAATGAAGTTATTAATAGGTGTGGCTATTTTAGTGGTACATGCGAGATAATAAACATTGTAAAATTGGTAATCGTGGGAATCGAGGTGGCTCCGGCGCGCTGGGCCCTACCATTGGGGGGGCTTTTAGGGGGCATTGCATTTTTACTTAGAAAATCGATGAAATTGTAATAAAATTTAGTTGTAAGGTAATCTTAACCATTTAAGCACCCCGCAACGTTAAAAATAAGAATGTTATTCATTAATACTGGTCAAATGCTACAGCACTGCTAGCGTATGTTATACATTGTAAGAACGGTTTTTTATTTTATGCATAAAGATTTCTTGAAAATTTGGTCGGTGATCGTCAGATTTCAACATACTACTGTTAACTATAGATAATAAACAATTATTTGCACGTTTATTTTTGAAGAACTTATGTAATACTTAAAAATTATTCTTCTGCCATAAGAGCCTGTATTAAAAGTACGAATTTTAACATTTTTTTCCTCTTCCATTTAGTTGGTGACCCTATTCGGGACAAACTCCATTAAATAGCTTGGCATTTCAGCTTTCGATTAGGATTTTTGTTTTTAGATTCTTATGTTTTTAAAAAACCGCCGGAGCCACCTTAATAAATGACTATTTGTCAAAAGTTACAAAAGAAGTATTCTATACATTAAAATTGATCAACGTCTTTTAACGTATTACATAAACATATATAAATATACATAATAAAAAAATGATTTTCCCCAAATTTCTCGCTTATTTGCTCCAAATTGTAACAATAATCTTTTATGTTCCAAACCTTCCTTTGTAAGAAAGCATCTTTTTCTAAATAATTATATTATTTTTTAAAGGAAACACACAGTAATAAACTACAAATTCTTGTTATTATATTTTACACTTTTATAAAATATCGTGCATTCATAGCATTTCAATATAAATACGCTTGCTAATTTTCTGTAAATCACTTTGCACGTATGCGGATACTCAGCGCCTAATGAAAACGACTCTGAGCAATGCCTCTTAATTACCTCACCATACACTCGAATCCCAAACGAACCTCTAATCTCCATTAACTCTGCGCATACATACCTCAAAAAGAAACGTAAAAAAGAGCTCTCAGCAACTCTATAAATTCAACGTACATTGACGAATGAGCTTTCCCCATTGGCACTACAAATACAAATTCCATGCCTTTTAAAAAAAAAAAAAAAAAAAACCCCACAAAAATTATCAATAATTCCCAGGATACACGAAAACTCCTCGCGCAAGCTAGGATATAATCCGACCCTCCCGAGACTTTGGCACTAGCCGGAAGTAATGGCAATTTATGCCGATAAAGTTAATATTATCGGAACAGCACCGGAGCCATTCGCGTATACTCGTACCCCTGGCCGATATAACGCGGCCTCGGTCAGTCGTATAAGTGTGCAGCCGCTATATACCGTTCATGTGGAGAGAGAGAGAGAGAGAGCGCGAATATTAACCTCGTATATATAGAACGGCTTCGAATGCGCGAGAGTTGGCGGTATAGGAGAGTAAACTCGCTATAGTATGAGCGCACGAGCCAATAAAATTTAATACACGCAAAGGTGTTACGTGGCTATAGCTATGTGAGGAGGGAAAGGGAAGGGGAGGTCGAATAGTGAGGCGATTAATGTATGTGTTGCAAACGCAAAAGAGGGATGCACGATGTAGAGAGAGGTAAACTCGTCATCGTGGTGTTATATATCGCGCGAACTATCAAACGTAAACAGGCGTGTTTGAGTGTATACTAAAGAGAAAGCGTCTCTGCGCGAGCTGAATTAATTCAGGGAGGCGAGATAAGGTGTGAATGCGCTTTGACGTAAATCGTTAGACTACTGATGTTTGCTGTTTCTCTCTCTCTCTCTCTCTCTCTCTCTCTCTCTCTCTCCTCTTTCTCTTTCTGTTATAATATGAAATAGCAGCTGTACGCGCAACTGTTTTAGTGTATCAGAAAGGATATTCTTTTTGTCGATTTTAAGTTTCGTCTTTAGTGTAATCGTAATCTTCATTTTATAAGTGAAGAACTATCCAATGAATTATGTCAGGTAGTAACAAGAGAATATATATTTCGTATCTTTCATAATGTAAAGAAAAAGATTGCATAAATACGAACAAATTGGGCTTAAATGTCAAAAATTGTTTAAGTTTTTATGGATTATTATATATTTGATTGTCAAACTAAAGTCAAATATAGAATACTATTTCAACATTATATCCACAAAATTACCTACTGTCGTAAAATACTGCATACGTATACTAAATACACTTATAATTATCGAGCCAACAGTAGAACAGAACAAATTGTAGTCACAGATTGACAATCGAGAAAGCACCATCCACGTAGTATCCCATATGCTCTTCCACCGTTGACGCAAGCTCTGCACACGCGCATCTTCATCTATACCCATAAAAAGTCAACGAAACAAGCCGTATTCGCACAACATGCAGCGCGCACGATAAACTATATACCACTACTGAATCTAAATACAAAGGCCGACTTTCGAGTAGAGACAGTGAATACATATATATATGAACGACAATATAACTGTGGCGAGGAGACCGACGGAGGCAAACTTTCCGTTTCACGCTCGACGTCACCGACGTCAACTTCGTCTTTTGTTGTACCCACCCTCGTCGACGTCGTCGTCGGCATCCCAACCTTTTTTTGCATCTCGATCCTCTCTCTTATTCCCGGACCGTTCCTTCTGCTTCGGCTGATGGTCTGCTTTTCGGTATATGAGGCCAGTCCGGAAAAGTACCGGCCAATTCGTTCGTGCACGAAGAGGGTCGAGAAGTAAGTAGTCCCGTGTGCGTTTTATGTACGTGTGTGTGTGTGTGTGTGCGGATACGAGACGTCGTGTATATATATATGCGTGAGTGATTTGAAAAGTGGACCTCGTCTGGTTGGGACAAAAGCTGTTATTTAGTTCGATGGAAAAGAGATGAGGTAGAGATTTATTATGTAAAGTGAAGTTTGTGGTTCTTTTTTTTCAATAAAATAAGGTTCACGATGTTAAACATTTGAAATATTAATTATAATAAATTGTTTAAACAAACTTTTTTCATAATTTATTATATTACATAGTGGCTTAATTCTTTATCTACTTTGAATAACTTAAAGTTAGTTCTTTCCTTTTACACTTTTTTCCTCGCGTAAAGCTTGCGCATAATATAAGTATAGCTTTTTTATTATCCAAACACTGATAAAACTTTTATGGATGTTATCCCTCGTGATGTTTATAAACCTTAAAAAAAATACAAACAAAACTCAGGCGTTGTTTCATTCGCTTCTCAACATCTAGTGATTTCATCAAGCCGAATAACTCAAACGCGAGGTTGAAATACGCGCGCAATTACAAATAGAAAGTGAAGTAGAAAGAGGCACGCGTGGTATATACAGAAAGCGACGTTTAAGTGGAGGATGTTTCGCGCAAGCGACGGAATTCGCCGACGGAACGACAAGCAATCAAAAAAGTTGCCTCGTTATGCGCGATACCGAATTAAAATGCTAATTTCGTGCATTAATTTCCATGCATTTGTGGCATTTATCTCCGTGTTAGTTTGGACGTTGTCCCGTCGCGCTCTTATACGCATCCTTTACTCGCTCACTTCTGCTTCTCTTTTTCTTCATATATATACATCCGAGTTTTCGTACATATAGTTTCGTTTCTCGTTTTTTAATATGTCTTTGCAATCAACTACAGAATAATAATGTATCCTAACATTGATGAAATAAAAAAATAAACTAGGTTTGTGACAAAAAAACTTTATCTAATAATTATTATGAGTTATTGTTATTTTGGTCTTCTTTTTAACTTCGAAAACTAGTATTAATTTTTTGATATACCAACTATAAAACTATTTTAAAATACTTCTTCAAATACTTTATATTAACACTAGTAATTTTTTGTATTGTAATAAACAATTACTTATCGAAAATATCATTTACGTTTGATACAGCAGAATGTTATCGGTTTCGAAATCATAATAGTTACGCTTCTTAAATCCCCCATCCCTTAATGATATAATACATCATCGTCACAACTCTGGTTACACACCACTGCGACTGCTGCATGAGCTCTCGCCGTTGTCACCTTATAGCGAAAACTGATATACAAACTTCAAAGAATAGCGTTAAGAAGGACGGTGTTATCCCTGCAACCATCAATCTGGCTCTGCCAAAATCGTTTCTGCTGATCTAGTATAATTAGTTGATCTACCCTCCGGACTAAGACATTAAAAATCCAATAATGTGGGAATCTTATCAATGAACCTGACAGAAATATTTTCCTCGTGTTTCTATTTAATACTTTCATTAGTAGTTTCTAATTAATAATTAGGTTGTAAATATATTTTTTTTTCAATGACATTTTGGGAAATAAATTATTCGATAATTCCAGAATCATTCTCTTATTGGAAAAAAATAAGCCTTGACGTAAAGAAAAAGCGAGATTTGAGAAGAAGAATTCCACAAAAGTGATCGTTTTTTATAATAAATAAAATAGTAGCAATGACGACATATGATCTACTTGAATTCGCCTTATTCATCCACACCATTGATTGTATTCACAAGAATGTCTTTTAAAAGAGAAGCTATAATTTAATAATAACTTAATTTCTATTATACTGAGATCAATATTAATTCGAAATTTCCTCGACATTCTTCCTTAGAATTATGATTTTTCCATATTGTGCTCTTATTTTCTTCATAAGTTCAGAGTTCATTATATGGTCACAATTGCTTATTGTGGTATTTACTAGCGAGCTAGAAAAAACTTATTGTAGATTTACACATATACCATTTCCAGATTCGGATATTATAATTAATTTCAAATAATATTTTTAGATGCAACTAGTACAATTTTAATGTCAAACACCTTAAAGCATGTTCTAACTGAACCCTCATTATCTCCTTTAAACCCCTCTTACAAACTCTAAACACTTATACTTGAACATCCTTCCAATGCTCAATATCTGCCCGAAGCATTTCCGCGCCTATAGACCAAAGTGCCTCATCTTAGACGACCTCAGAAATGCTCGTATTTATCGACTGCGCATCGTTCAACTGAAACGGCGTCGCTTTTGTCTGCGCATAATCTTATAATAGCCCGTTCAATCGTCAAAGCCCAACCGCGCGCATCTCGCTCTCTCTCTCGAGCCCGCAATGTATACACACCACCTCGTAGCTCTCATCATCTATCCCCCTCTCCTCCTTTCTGAATGCACTTCAAACAGTTGAGAACGACGACGACGACGACGACGCGCTTCGATTTTCCCAAGACGACGGGGATTGTTCATACACACGACCGCAACAGGTCGCAATTAACGCGTCCTCACGCCTCTCTTGTGTTCGCGGCCGATGGAGCCGTCGCTATACCACCGAGACACGCACACATGGCCAATTAAAATGCTAATTCGCTCAGCGAGAGGGAGAGATTCTTGCGCGCGCAACCATTAGTTAGCACGTCCCGCGACGGCATGCGACACCTCTCGCACAGGGAACGATGGAAATTTCGAGGGTGAAAAATGGACGTGGTGGAGGAGGAAGAGGGGGTGAGGTATATGGACGGGAGATCAGCTCATCCAGATGCAGATAAGTGAGGGGATGGAAGTTGGAGATTGAGTTATGATGGAATAAATTGGAAATTCGAAGATAGGAATTAAAGTATAATTTTAATTGTATGTTATTTCATTTTCGTTAATATTAGTGATATAACTGTTTTAACATCGTCATTAGTAATTTTCATTTTTCAATAGCTTGTACTTTCTCCGAAGTAGAATTTACATTTTTATAATACATTTTTAATCTTTTTAAAACGACCAATAATTCTTCTAAAATGATCTAATGTTTAAATGGCTGAAACATTTTCATGTAGATTTGTCACAAAGGAATACAAAGTTTTTAATTATGCTGGAGAGATATTTTGAGTCACTAGGATACGAAATACACTATTTTAAAACATTTTCGTATGCACAAGTGTGCGTGTAAATTTTATTTTTGAGATATTACTATATAATGACTTGAAATGTACAAGTTATTTGGTATACGATGTGCGCAGTATATCTATATAAACTTTAACAAAAAATTATATATTTTCCAAGAATTTTTAGACAGCTTGAAAATTTCTAATTTTATGTTAATCAATCAAATAAGTAATCAATAATTAGAAATCATTCAAACATGGCAATAAGAAAAACTGTGACTGAAATAGAAAAATTTGTTTTTACTGTAAATTTTACGTACTATTTTTAGATTACAATGATTTATTTCATGAATTTGAATTGATTCCAACCAAATTAATTAAGAAACTTAAAAATTCTTTTAATAGCAAAATATCGGCACTCTGGTAGAAATATTAACAGGAAAATACTTACGTTTCATCTAATTTCATGGTTAAAAACAATATAATGTTCTTACTAGATAATTACGTATTAATTTAGAGTTAATAAAATTGATATTTTGAGTATCAGTGGTACTTGTAGATATACATTGTGATATTGCCACACATTGATATTTGTTGAAAATACTTCCATTAGGATAAGACCTTGAAAATCAAATATCGTTAATCTTGTACCTGAATGATATCATTTATTTATGCAAAGTGTGGTGCCATGTACTTTTAAAATATACAAATATAAATCAAGATAAGAAAAACCAACAGTCAACAATTCAAAGACCTTTGCTTTTCAATCTACAATTTTTTTTCATACACCTCATACACATTCAAGCTGAAGAATTTACATGTACTTATTTATGTGGGTATAGCCCATGGCTCTCCCCTTTCTCCTCTCACGCTTTACATATTCACTGAATAAAATCCCGCAAAAATGAAGCTTTAAATAATGAATTTTTGAGAAGAAAAAGTCGACGACGCTTGAGCTCGAAACGAAGCATTTTTCATAAAGGTTATACACGAACGAAAATTAAAACGAAGAAAAAAGCGAAAAAAGGAAAGGAGGAAGAGTAGTAGGGGGGAGGGAGCTCATTGCTTCCTCTCCAGAGCCTTAATACACGAAAAAAATTAAATTATGTACAAAATACAGAAACGTGTAATGCAGGGAAAGTAAGTAGCGTAGGAGCGTGTATAAAGAAGCAGAAAGTAAAAGGAAGAAAGACCTTTTGCTTATGCGTGAATCCAGAATAAGAAGGGAGTAGTAGCCGGAGGTAGAAGGGAGGAGTAGAGGAAAGCGGAAGAAGGAGTAAAAGAAATTGGGCTCTTTTGCACGCGAAAGGTCCGTACGGCTGCGATGGGAATAAAAGAAGGAGAGAGAGAGAGAGAGAGAGAGATTCTGCAGAGACTCGACGATCCCTGAATGTTTTACACACTCTCTCTTCCTCCGACCCAACGCATAGCTGCCTTAGCATTTCGCGCGCGCCTACTTACATTAGACTGGCGCATTCCGCTTCATGCTCCTTCTTTTTTCCTTTTCCTTCTCGCTCTCACACACATACACGTACTCTCTCTCTCTCTCTCTCTCTCTTTTTCTCCTTCGGCTGTACTTTCTTTAAGCGGGGCTATCTTCCAAAAATATATGTGCCGATGAAACCCGGTTAAGGTTTTCGAGAAAGTAAAGAAAGAAAATTGAAAGGGATTAACGTTGTTTTGAATATAAATTTTAGAATAAATGTATATAAATCATTAGCTTTGTTATCTACAATAGAAATAAAAATGTTTTTTAAGAATTAATTCAATTTATAAGTATTATAATAGCTAAAATATGTAAAAACACTTTAAAGAGATAAATGTCGAAATGATTTTATTTCAAAATTTTACAAGTATATTTTTAAGCTAAAATCTTCTGAAGTGCTTTGGCGCATAGCAGTTTAAAACAAAATAAAAAAGATAATCTTGTACATAGCATAATTTTTCTAAAAAGAAATATTTTGTATAATCTCTAAAAACGAAACAAATACTGTTAGAAAGTATTTGTACTAACGTGTATCTGAAACTTAATTTTACGTATATTTATATACTCATCACATCCATAGGTACAATCACCAAAGAATAAAGCAATGCATTAACTTTATGAAAGCTAAGTGTCAATCAATCGACAGCGATCTTTTCTTACTACTTCATCATAAACGTTACCAATAAACACAAAAAAACACAAATCGTATAACCATCCAGCGCACACGACCACTATACACATTTAAATTCTCCCTTCACTCTCGTGCAAATTGACGAATAAAAAAAAAGCGTCGAACCTGTGCTTGCACCGAGGAAATCGCCGGAGCAGCGAAGCTAAGCGTCAGTTTACACCATTTCATACGAAACCGATAAAAAATTTATACGACCGGCCACTTCTACCGCCTGTCGAGTCTCAAAAATAGAGAGAGAGGGGGGAAAACGATGCACACGGGCAGAACTAACACCCGCGAACGCGCGGCATAAATTTAATTTCTTCTTTGGAGGCTGCACCCAATAGAAAATTTATTTCTCCTCGCTCGCTCGCGCTTGCGTTTAGAGAGTCGCGGCACAGTTTTCAAGCGCGTAAGTATAATAAAAGAAAGGCGCGGGTGGCGGCGATAAAGTCGCGCTTGCCAGCAGCGTAAAAGTGGCCCTCACGTCGTGGAATAAGACACTCGAGGGCCACATTTAAATGCTTTACGCGCCCCTGGCATTCCTGAGCGCCGCGTAATCGTCTTCGCGCGCGAGAGACTCCGCAACGACGACGATTTCTCTTTTTTTCTTTTTTTTTTTTTAATCTTTTCGCGATTCGCTCGACGACGCTCGCAAACGTTGGGAGCTCGTGCCTCGTGTTTATTTTGGTTTAAAAGGCTAAGATTAAAACGAACTACGGTGTTTAACGCGGAATTAAAGGAGATAACGCGAGCTACAGGGAAAGCGTTCATGAAAGTTGTGTATGCGGGGAACGTCTGACTTGATAGGCCGGTAACTACTTATACTTGCGCTGCAATTGTTAGGATGTCGTGATGAAATGTCCGCTGACGTGTTTTATTTGTATTTGTACGCAACAATTGTATATTATATTTGAATATTTGTTTTTCATTCAATTGCTTATATAATTATAATGATATTATTAATTTATTAAAATTTCTTCGATTCATTAAACATATTGCAAGTCTAATTTAATTACAAGGAAGATAACGTGCACATTGTGTCCAAGTGACCTATATATTTTGTAATTTATCGCAAAGAGAATTACACGAAATCCTCGGCACTTTCAAGTGATTTGCATAAATGGTGTGACCTAAGCGTGGCTCACACTTTCGCTGTACCGGTTATGTACAGAGAATCCTATTACTAAAGTGGTTTATGGTAAGATACATAGATGTATAGTAGATTATTCAATAAATTCACCATTTATAGTCAACATTACTCATCAAAGCTTGCTGTTATTGAAGTAAAATAATGATTTGGTTCACACAATTATTATTTAAAGCCAAATTTAATATCAAGTACGGATTTATATTAACAGCTTTATAGCAAATTAAAATAGAAAATACTTTATTTTTTGCATCAAAAAATGTTTTTTAATAAAAAATTTCAAATTAAAACTTTTTTCTATGAAGTATTTCATTAAAATAGCGCAAAAGTTAACACGTGCCAAGAAACTATACAATGAAATGCTGGAATATTTATTTTAGCGTTGTCAGACATTTGTTTTCTGTGCCGTTTTTCCCCCTTTTAAATTGTCCAAAGCACTCGACAGACTTGTCGACATTTCTTTTTATGCGACTAGACAGTTACGATCGACGTGCGGAAAGCAAAGACACAAGTGGCGCCTTCGACATTTTTTCCTAAAAATATCTGTGTTCTCAGAGTTTTACATGGGCGTTAAAGAATTCCGGTATGTCAGCACTGGTGGTACTTAAAAATCTCAGATGTATTTTTAAGGATTAAAAATAGTCTCACGTTTTCATAAAAAAAAAATTAAATCTATCTTTGTAGCTGAATTTTAAATGATATTATATTTCCTCTTTATTTTCATCAAAATTAAATTCCCTTTAATTACATTACAGATTGAATTGGTAATAACGCGCTAAATAATATAATAAATCAAGCATAAAGAAATTTATTAAAACTTTTTTTTTGGTACAAAAGAATTCTTTACAAAATTTTTACGCATAACTATAATACCTTGAACCCTGAATGTAATATAAACAAATAATAGTTTCATATTTAATTTATAAAAATTGAAAAAAAAACAAACTAAATAATATGAATCTTCATATTTTACCACTAAAAAAGCATTACTTAATTTTAAAAACCCTCGACCTACGAGTCAATTTAAAGTACAGCGAAAAGAAAAAAACATTTAAAAATTCGCTGATAAGAATTACGAGAGAAAAAGAGTCAACAGAGAGGGAAAGCTTGCTTAATAAAAGTCGCTCTTATTAAATCCTTCATTTCTCACCGTGATTTCTCGCGGCTATTTTATCGTCGGTCCGACGAAAAAGGAGAGGTAATTTTTCTATACACCGTAATTAAGTCCTCGAGGTTTTTACAGTGTGAAATTGCCTGATTAAATTTGTAGACAGCTCGAGCAATTCTAAGGATCCAGCTTAGAATTTAAAAATTCCAATTAAATGGATATCTTGATTTGAAAAAGTATATATAGTATATATACCTATACGACTGCATTTAATTAGAAGGTAGATTTCATTGCCTCCACCCTTCTTCGTCAAGTATTAACGTAACGTTAAACCCACAAACTTCTTGTTTAACACTTTTTCAACCAAGACGATGGGCTAATTTAATTAACCCATCGCGCTTACATATATATGTATATATATATATAAAATTGATCGTAGTCTGTAAACTTCGCGTCAGCTCCTTCATTTTCCTTAATTAAATTACCTAACCCACCTCTTTCGAATCCCTTGAACTCTCTTTCCTTCTCTCCACGCGCTTAAAAACCACCACAAAACACGAAGGAGATAAAGCGAAACGAAGGAAAAACTAAACGTCCCTAATTGACTACTCGCGAGAGGGGAGGAGAAAATCCCTTCCCAAGTCCCGAGCGTTTAATTCAATTCAGCGGTCTGTGCGCGCGCGTTCCCAGCAAATGGAATCAAAGGGACAAAACAGCCGAGCCCGCGAAAAACGCTGCTTCCGTCCTCTCTCTCTCTCTCTCTCTCTCTCGTTTTTATCACCAGACACACACACAGACACATACGCACGTACACATAGAGTCAACCCTTCCTTCCTTTGGTCTCACGCAAACCACCTCATTCCTCTCACACATACACGCACAGGGAATCGTATATATACCTCGCGCAGGGCTATGAAATTTCGTCGCGGCCGGGCGCCCCCGAAACTGTCTAATTGATTAATGGACGTTGGCGTCGTCGCCGAGAAACGGCGCAAGGGCAGAGAGAGAGAGAGAGAGAACAATGGAGGGTAAAACCGGGATGGGCGCCAGTGCGTTGCAGCGCAGCAGTATAGTAGCAGCAGCAGCAACCGTCTCCTCCTCCTCCTTCTCTTCTCCTTATCCGGCCTGCATCTGGCAGCGATGTAAACGCGCGCGCGGGCGCGCGACGCTCCTTAATCTTTAGTGAGCGCGCCCGCGCGCGCGCCCCGGGGGGGGGGCAA